>CM069909.1:7947453-7972798 GCA_036172215.1 Camellia granthamiana
ACTCTTGAGGTGAACACACAGCCTACAGTTTTTGAAAGTTGAACACGTAGCCCAAACTCTTGAGGTGAACACACAGCCCACAGTTTTTAAAATCTGAACACTCAGCTCAAACTCTTGAGGTGAACACACAGCCCACTGTTTTTGAAAGTTGAACACGCAACCCAAACTCTTGAGGTGAACACACAGCCCACAGTATTTGAAAGTTGAACGCGCAGCCCAAACTCTTGAGGTGAACACACAACCCACAGTTTTTGAAATTTGAACACGCAGCTCAAACTCTTGAGGTGAACACACAGCCCACTATTTTTGAAAGTTGAACACGCAGCCTAAACTCTTGAAGTGAACACACAGCCCACTATTTTTGAAAATTGAACACGTAGCCCAAACTCTTGAGGTGAACACACAGCCCACAGTTTTTGAAATAAGAACACGCAGCCCACAGTTTTTGAAATCTGAACACGCAGCTCAAACTCTTGAGGTGAACACACATCCCACAGTTTTTGACATCTGAGCACGCAGCTCAAACTCTTGAGGTGAACACACAGCCCCACTGTTTTATTTACCCGCAGCGCACATTGAACACACAGTTTTTACATTTCACTTTTGAACTCACAGCTCATTCATTTCATTTGCACGCAGCTCATGCATTTGATTCTGAACACATAGCCCACAGTTTTTGAAAGTTGAACACGCAGCCCAAGCTCTTCATGGTGAACACACAGCCCACAATTTTTGAAAGTTGAACACGCAGCCCAAGCTCTTGCTAGTGAACACACAGCCCACAGTTTTTGAAAGCTGAACACGCAGCCCAAACTCTTGATGGTGAACACACAGCCCACAGTTTTTCAAAGTTGAACATACAGCCCAAACTCTTGATAGTGAACACACAGCCCATAATTTTTGAAAGTTGAACACGCAGCCCAAACTCTTGATGGTGAACACACAGCCCACAGTTTTTGAAAGTTGAACACGCAGCCCAAACTCTTGATGGTAAACACACAGCCCACAGTTTTTGAAAGTTGAACACGCAGCCCAAACTCTGGATGGTAAACACACAACCCACAGTTTTTTAAAGTTAAACACGTAGCCCAAACTCTTAAGGTGAACACACAGCCTACAGTTTTTGAAAGTTGAACACACAACGCACAGTTTTTGAAATCTGAACACGCAGCTCAAACTCTTCAGGTGAACACACAGCCAACTGTTTTTGAAAGGTGAACACGTGGCCCAAAGTCTTGAGGTGTACACACAGCCCACAGTTTTTGAAATCTGAACACGCAGCTCAAACTCTTGATGGTGAACACACAGCCCACCATTTTTGAAATCTGAACACGCTGCTCAACCCTTGAGGTGAACACACAGTCCACTTTTTTGAAATCTGAACACGCAGCACAAACTCTTGAGGTGAACACACAGCCCACTATTTTTGAAAGTTGAACACGCAGCCCAAACTCTTGAGGTGAACACACAGTCCACTGTTTTTGAAAGTTGAACACGTAGCCTAAACTCTTGATGGTGAACACACAGCCCACAATTTTTGAAAGTTGAACACGCAGCCCAAGCTCTTGATGGTGAACACACAGTCCACAGTTTTTGAAAGTTAAACACGCAGCCCAAGCTCTTGCTAGTGAACACACAGCCCACAGTTTTTGAAAGCTGAACACGCAGCCCAAACTCTTGATGGTGAACACACAGCCCACAGTTTTTGAAAGTTGAACACGCAGCCCAAACTCTTGATAGTGAACACACAGCCCACAATTTTTGAAAGTTGAACACGCAGCCCAAACTCTTGATAGTGAACACATAGCCCACAGTTTTTTAAAGTTGAACACGCAGCCCAAACTCTTGATGGTAAACACACAGACCACAGTTTTTGAAAGTTAAACACGTAGCCCAAACTCTTGTGGTGAACACACAGCCCAAACTCTTGAGGTGAACACACAGCCCACAATTTTTGAAATCTGAACACGCAGCTCAAACTCTTGAGGTGAACACACAGCCTACTGTTTTTGAAAGTTGAACACGCAGCCCAAACTCCTGAGGTGAACACACAGCCCACAGTTTTTGAAAGGTGAACACGCGGCCCAAACTCTTGAGGTGAACACACAGCCCACAGTTTTTGAAATCTGAACACGCAGCTCAAACTCTTGAGGTGAACACACAGCCTACTACTTTTAAAAGTTGAACACGCAGCCTAAACTCTTGAGGTGAACACACAGCCCGCTATTTTTTAGAGTTGAACACGCAGCCCAAACTCTTGAGGTGAACACATAGCCCACAGTTTTTGAAATATGAACACACAGCCCACAGTTTTTGAAATCTGAACACGCAGCTCAAACTCTTGAGGTGAACACACAGCCCACAGTTTTTGACATCTGAGCACGCAGCTCAAACTCTTGAGGTGAACACACATCCCACTGTTTTATTTGCACGCAGCGCATATTGAACACACAGTTCCTACATTTCACTTTTGAACTCACAGCTCATTCATTTCATTTGCACGCAGCTCATGCATTTGATTTTGAACACGCAGCTCATACATTTTCATTTGCACGCAGCTCATTCTTAATTCTGAACACGCAGCTCATAAATTTTCATTTCTGAACACACAGCTCATTCACTTCATTTTGAACACCTAGCTCACATATTTCAATCCTGAACACGCAGCTCATATATTTTCATTTGCACGCAGCTCATTCTTAATTCTAAAAACGCAGCTCATAAATTTTCATTTCTGAACACATAGCTCCTTCTTTTCATTTTGAACACGCAGCTCACATATTTCAATTCTGAACACGCAGCTCATATATTTTCATTTGCACGCAGCTTATTCTTAATTCTGAACATGCAGCTCATAAATTTTCATTTCTGAACACACAGCTCATTCTTTTTATTTTGAACACGCAACTCATTCTGAACATATAGGATGCGATGACGGAACTTGCAGAAGTTGAAACAAACTCAGATGCACGACATTTTTCCTTTTTTTCTTTTGCTTCGAAGTCTGGAACCTATATAGCTTCAGATAGGTCCTGGTTTTACTGTTCCCACATGACCCGGGTTGAACCCTGCGGTTTTTGAAAGAACAAAATCTTGTTTTGCACAAATGTGGAGAACGGCACGGCACTCGGAGCGCCAAACGATTTTATTTTTGAAATTGAGAGATTAGTTCTTGACCGGGGTATTGAGCCTATGACTGAACACAGCGCACTACGACTCAACAACAAAGAGAAAGACAAGGTAATACAACCTAAACACATCTACAGACACCCGAAACAACTCAGAACAAGAATCGAGACAAACAAAATGACTGACACGACACACAGACGTATTCCAATGGCAAGAGACCTCTTAGTGCACAAGGAGCCAGTTTCTCTGGGTATTATTCCCCACCCTTTCTTATTTGTGATTCTCACATCACTCGGCCCTCAAGCTCGGTTTTTCTCTCAAAACCCTTTTCTCGCTTTTTCTCTCAGCGCACAGCTCTCTATTCTTTAATCTCTCAATTTTCATCCCTTCCTTGGGTGGTTGATGGATAAACAAGAAGTTGCAGGCTCTTGCCTCTAGCATGCTGCTAGATTCTCTTTCTTCTGCTCACAGCCGATGAGTTCCTCCCACATAGGGGTTGCGCTAACACTGGGTGTGTAGCAAATGTGCAGCTGTCATCGGTTGACGATGCTCTGCTGGGGAGTTTGGACGTGATCGGATCTGTCCAGATGAGGGAGTGTAATATCTTGATCCATTCCAGTTCATGCTTTGCACTTGGCTTGATATCTCGTTGCTTGGAGGATGTTGAGAGCTTTCAGCCCTTTGTTGTTAGCTTCCGCTGTGCCCTTCTTGGCGAATAGGGTGCCCTTTCCGACAAGTATGGTGCCCTTTCTGGCAAATACATTGACGACGGGGGAAAGACAGGAAGGCTGACTCAACTGTGCCCCTAGTTCATCATTTTGACAAATTTTTTGTTTTGGTTTTCTACTAAAACAATTTTGACCAACATGAGAGTTAGATTAACATGCTTGTTCGATTTTCTGATTTCAAAATCATGTAAGTCAAGCTATGAGTACTGAAAATTTTCTTTTTTTGGGTCCAAGAAATGGTCCAGTTTTGGAAAAATGGAATAATTTTCTAGAGAATTAGTCAACCTCAGTAAAAATTCTCAAAAACTATTTTTGCAAATGGCCACTGCTAGACCAATGTAGAATTGAATCTTGAGATGCACAACCTCAGATCCAAAATAATGGAAAATTGCCCCTTGTCTGAAGGACACCGCATGGCAACGGAAAGTTGCCCCTTGTTTGAATGGCACCACAGTGCACCGTATGGCAACGGAAAGTTGCCCCTTGTTTGAATAGCACTGCAGTGCACTGTAACCAGTTCTCATAGTGACGATCACAACCGAACTCTCGGATATAGAGAAGACAAAGATGTCCAGAACCATTACATGGACATAGTCGATTTGGAAGCGTTTGTGGCTGGACTTCAAAATGAAGTTGCCTACGTATCCCAAAGATGGGAATCAAGCCTTACGTAGTTCGGGGTTAAGGTACACTCGGGTATTAACCTCTCTTTTTGCGCTCTAACTTTTGCCAAGGCCGCCCTTTCTGGGTTTTCAACCTTGCGAGCTTTGTTCTTCTTTTCTTTTCAATTCTTTTCTTCTTTTTTCTTTTCCATCTTTTCTTTTCATTTTCTTCATTTTTCTTCTTTTCTTTTTTTTTTTTTATTTATGCTTTACATTTTTCTCTCTTTTTTTTTTTGTTCTTTTTCTTCTTTTTTCTTCTTTTTCTTGCTCTAACTTTTGCCTAGGTCGCCTTTCTGGGTTTTCGACCCAGCGAGCCTCTCAAGGGTAAAAGTGTAGCTTTGTCCATGTCAAATGGTTTTGAGATCCTGAAGTCATCTGAATCCAGGAGAATGGTTGTTGTTCGCTGACGATGCGGGAGTCCATCCAATGGGGGGTTGAATTTTCCCCTGGTGTTGTGGATAGGAACTCGATTATCCTTCAGCAATACTTTCTTCTTTCCTCCCTTCTGGGATTTGGCATTCTTGCTGATCTTTGTTAGCTTGAGAAATGACCCCATTTTTGACTCTTCGAGCACATATGGCATTTTTGCCCCTAGTTCGAGGGGTGCTTCTGATCTAGCTTTGTAAGCTTCTTTTGATGACATCTGATCTTCTTGATCTGACTTCCCTGCCCCTAGTTCGAGGGCTGCTTCGAAATTGGCCACACAGGCCTCACATTGTAGTTGACCGTTGAACATTCTGAAATCAAGTTCAAGGTTTGAAAGTGAGAGGTCGAGTCTCAGGGCTGAGAGCGATCCTAAGCTGCACAATCTCAAGAGCGATTCCACACAGGTCTTCGCAGGACTGCGCAAAATATTTTTTGAAATCTTTTAAGAAAGTGACTAGTCATTCGCGCTGAAGACAATGCGGAACCAATCTGGATCAAGCCAGGATCCTTCTCAGTACTCACATTAACAAACATGATCTCAATCATTAAGGGTTAGCATGCCTCTCTTTCTCTCAATTGATCAAATTTTGCAAAACCCGAGGAATTCCTTACTCTTCGTTTTCAACATAATGTTCAAAAAGTTTTTGAAAAACTTAGGCCAATGCAATGACTTAAAGGGCACAGAAGAAGTAGGTGAAAATGCACTGTCGTTTCTTTCAAGTTTCTGGCACAACCGGCTTAAGGCGAGAACAAGCACAAAAGCATAAAAAACCACTGTTGTTTCATTCAGAACTGTCTGCACAACTGGCTCCAAGACAGGAACAGACTCAAAAGAAAGCAAAAAAGATAAACACAAAACAAAAATAGTGATGTCCGAGGTAACACCCCCCGAATCACTCGACTTCTGTACAATAGGACTGACTCGATACAAAAAGACAGACCCCAAACAAAAAGACTGACTCAAAACAAAGAGACAGACTCGAAACAATATAAAACTGACTCGACACCCAAGTCAGAAACTACAAAAACCCAGCATTCGCAAATGCTCAAAATAGTGCGTGCCACACGCCACATCTGCAGCAAACTGAGCACTGCCTGCAGGTGGTCCAACCCCTGATCACATACTTGTATTATCCTCGAAGTCCATGAACTTAGCGGTGACAGACTTTGCTAAGCTAGGTGGAAGGATGACCTCATCATCGATCAAATCTTGCACTTCGTGGTGAAGACGAAAGCAATTGTCGGTGGTGTGACCGGTCTGTTGATGGTATGCACAGTACTGGGTACCATCATGCTTCGCTGGAAGGGGATTCGGGAGGGGGCGAGGCTCAAGACGTTTGAGATGACCTTTTTCAGTGAGGATTCAAAGAGCCTTGGACAAAGGCATGTAGAGGGCATGAAAGACCCTGCGCCCTCGGGGCAGATACTTCGAAGCCTGTGGACCTTTGCCGGACGCACTAGCAAAAGGATCAACAGGTGCTGCCTTGGCTCTCTGTTCTTTTCCAGGTGCAGGGTTAGGATTGAAAGGAACTGTTCTGGTACGACGGTCCCTATCCTGATTTTCTCTTTGGCTTGAACTGCTCTCGGTCTGAGCCAGGAAAATGCCATCCACAGTCTTAGCCACGACTGCGAGTACTTGTTGCTTATTCAACCCGCTGGCTTTCAGAGCCTCAACAGCCTGCTGGAGTTGTTCATAGGGATCGGTGTCCACCTTCACCTTGTTCTTTCCACTAGCCTCAGCTTGGTGGACGGTTTGGGTTACTACTTCAGTGCGAAGCCCCGTTGTTGTCGACATGTTATTGCCGGAGCTTGAGACAGCTTCAGGTTGGCTGAGCTCAATTACAATTCGCCCCAGTAGCGGGGGCTCCTGCGGCAGGAAGTTCCCGGCATACGATGCAGTTGGTGGTGGGGCCGACATTCCATAGGCTAGATCAGCCACAGATCTTTGAAGGTCGCCAATCATTCCCATCAGCTCAAAGGTGGTGGGCTCACGGGTCTGAAATAACTGGGGTTCCCAGATTGGATGTGCGGCAGGCGACCTGGGTGGGTATGGTACCTCAACATCGGTCTCACCTTGCAAGATGATTCCTTGGTTTAGTGCGGCTGCCATAACCATAATTTCCTCTGAATTCTAGGTTGTCATAAGTCTACTGAACTGGACAGAGGTGGTGTAACTGGTGACTGACGGATTTGATGAATCGGTGAGTCTTTTCCTGCTTTGCCTCAGCAGAGGAGAACACTGGTTGCTCTGAACCGAGTCTCTGAGCTGAAAGAGAAAACAGGCAGCATCTCAGCCCAATCAATACAGACATGGACATAGCTGAAGTACTGTATTCGACCACTGATCACTGGTCCCCAAACTACTGCCCCAAAACTGAATCTGATACCCGTAGATAACTGATTCCCAAAATACTGGTGCCCGCAGGCCTGATGCCCAAACTTGCAAACTGATACATGCATTCCTGTAGAGACACTCTCTAAAAGCACATAGCAAACATGGACTGTTTTACTAGATACAGAGTCGCCACCTAAATATTTTATTTTGGGAGAATTTAGGAAACCCTGACTCGTGCCTAAGGCCACGTGTCCGTCATCACCAAAGTTGCCTCGGCTCGGGAACTTGGGTACGATTGGGGAAGGTCACTTCGTGAGCACCCCCGCTCGCCCGATCAAAGATCGGCCTCTAATAACCATGATATCGAGTTTTGAAAACATTATGTGCTCTTATTCCAGTTATTAGCCTAGAATTACTATGTGATGCGCGCAGCATACAAGTATAGACTAGATTGCCTGAGTTAGAACAAAACATTTCATGTTTGTTTTTTAAAGCGGTTTGCTACTAGCAAGTAGGCTAAAATGCGGATTTTGCCACCCTCAAGTTGGCTTAGAAAGCATGGTGATTTGACACTATCTAGTGGGCTTAAAACTCGCAATCAATGAATTGTTCCAATTCAGATAATCCAACCTTCACCCACAGGCATTCAGGTAGTTATATCACATAAGTACTTAGCCTCATGGTAAGCATGCTATCATGGCAGTCACTCACACACATGCAAGGATGCTAAAGCATAAACACTTACCGAGTGCTCCAAGCCAAAGAAAGAAAGTAATTAGAAATCATGCATGAATCCTAACTATACTGAGATGCCTAATGCAACACACACAGGTATGCAACTAAGATAGGCTCGGCTATTTTAAGATGGCATATGAAATGCTACAAAAATCATGTATTCAACTTGGAATTGAAATACGATGCAGTTAGTATGATGTGCCGAGCCCGGTGCATGCAAAACAAATGAATGGATGCAAACATGCACGCATAAGTATGCTAATTGAAACATGCCCTAAACTAACCATCATAAGTTAGTAAATAAAAGGAAGAAAGACGTGGGGTTGAAAGACATACATCGCACACATGCACACTTATTACAACATTGCCCTCCTCGGAGGGTCAGAATAGATAATACACAACCGAATGAATAATGAATTACAGCTAATTATTACACAACCCTAATTAATTAACAAATTAACTAAGTAAATAAGCTAGCATGCAAAACATATGAAATGGACTGCCTCAGTTTGGTCTTGAATGATAAAGAATGCATGCTTGAGTCGCCTTGCCGGAAAATCCATCACGATGCCCCGATTTGCCTCTGTTTGCAACTGGTCCTAGAACACTGTACAAAACTCCAGAAGGCTGAAACTCCACCATGCTGTAGGGATACTGCCGACCAGTTTTTGCTGCTGGTTTCCGATTTGCTGCAACAGAGAGCAAGAAAGGGGCATGGCAAAGTATTTTCAACATATGTGTGCACGACCACTCTCCCCGTCATTGCACAAGCTCTAGGGAGTGTAGTCCTTGATCCTCGTGCCACCAATCATGCATCTCGATGCATAATGGCCGAGGAGTCGAATTGCATGACTCGATGTGAAATTGATGCACAAATGGACACAATAAGGCCTAAACTCCATCATGGGTAATCCGAAGCGTCAGCGACCGAGAATCGAGGCACATTTCGTCACTTGGAGTACAAAACGTCCCTCAGAGTACGAAACGTCCCTCGTTTCCCGTGTTTGGACTAAACCGTATTCCAAACACAATGCAACGCACATAGCATGCATGAATGCAACTCTAACATGCAACCTAAACATAATGCCACTAAATGATGCAAACATGCAAATGATGATATGCAAACATGCTACTAGCATACACAATGCTATGAAATAATCAATGGCATACTCAATGCACATGAAAACTACATGGCATGCGCAATGCACACATGGAGACTAACAGTGAAATGATCAAGGCATACACAATGCGACTAGCAAGCATGCGACAACATGGACATGGTATACACGATGCAAGATGGACTTAAACTAAAATGAATGGGCCTCAGCCACACTCGAATCAGTGGCCAAACGTGATGAAATCAGGTAACAGAAACACATGCAAACATGCACAAATGCAAGGGACCAAACCTAAGGCACCAAATGCAACTCTACCAAAGCATGGCAAGGGATGACATATGGCATACAATCACATTATTTTCCAGCTCTGAAATGACATGCAAGATGGTCCCGAATTGTGTGAACACCTCACACAATGCATGCTAGATGGCCCGAATACCGAAACTAGCGAAGTGCATTACACTAGAGGTACACAAAGCAATGCTCAAATGACCCAACCAGCCCCAAACAGTCCCTATGCAGGTCCAAGACAGGGGGAAAATGGTCTAAAATGATGGCTCAAAATGCATAGAAATGAAGCTCATGCAATGGTCCATAAATTATGTATTTAAGCACGACTCTCAAATACATTTAAAGAGTGGACAATATGGGAATATGGCATACATATAAGCTCTGAAATACTATTTTCAATGATGCCAAAACATGTCAAGGGCCCAAACAACGCATGCTAATGGACCCGATATGCAAAGCTAGTGAGCTTAATTGAACTATGACCATATACAACAATGCATGCTTGACCCAAAACACTTCAAACAGAGCTAAGGTAGCCCAAAATATGAGTAAAATTAGTTTGGATCATGGCCAAAATATGCTAGGAAAGGGGGCCAAAACATCATGCAATACAAGCTAGTGAACCATGATTTACACTACAACCATATGAAGCACATGAGAGGCCACCAAACCAGTCAAAAACAGAATCATGGCATGTCAAATGAAGCCCAAAAACCCACTAAAACCTGACCAACACATGCAAGAATGAAGTGCTACTTTGATAGGCCATGAAGAGGGTTGTGCTACACATGCAAGATGGACACCCAAAATGGCAAAATGGGCTCTGGACGGAGCCTATGTAGGTCCTAAAACCCACCAAAAATGGCCTAAAACAAGGCTTGGAAGCATGCACACATGGGCTCCCTTGTTAGGCAAAATATGCTAGAAAACAAGACAAGGGGTGAGAGGGTCACCCCTCTCTGATTTTGGCTCTCAGAAACATATAATAACCACTGAAAATCCATTGGATTTCAGTGGTCAAAAGGGCCAACAAAGCTCAACACAAAGGCCCTAATGCATGGCTCAAAGCAAAGTGAAATGAAGCATGCAAGGGGGAAGATGACTCCCAACAGAAAAATGGTCTTCAACAAAAATGTTAAGGACCTCAAAACAAGACTTTTTTCAGTTTATGACAAAGCCCAAATATGCCTGTAAGTATAACTAAAAGATGAAGCAAAATAAAGACTAAAAGAGGGAAGCACTCCAGCAGCTTCTGGACCAAAACAGCAACTCCTTAGCCTCTAAAAACAAGCTCCAAGGTGCTTAGGTTGATGTTGGAGGTGTTAGGCCAAGAGGTGGTATGCAATAGGCCAAGAACATGGGACTTTTGGAGATCAAATGTAGAGATAGAGAGGAAGGTGTATGTATGCCTTAGACCAAAATTCTGAACCTTTGCTAATGAGGGATAGGGTCTCTCTTGTAGCCAAAGAGGTCCAAAGCTTCTCCAAGAAGCTAAAAAATAAGTTTGAAGATCCTCCATACACGTGTATGGAGGATCCCTTCTGTGCCTTCCAGCTGGCACACACTCATAGAGACAGAACTGAGGGAAGCTGGCCGACTAGTTCAGGTGGTCGGCCGACCACTTGCCCTGGTCGGCCGACCAGTTCAAAAGGGGCAAGGTGGTCGGCAGCCTCCCAGGGTGGCCTCCAAGCTGAAAGCAAGCTAGTGGTAAGGTGGGAGACCAGCAATTGTGGCCCAAAAGTGAGGGAGACCAATTACCTATCAAGGAAACCGGCTAGTGGGAGAAAAGGTGGTCTCCAAGAGAAAAGGTGGTCTCCCACCCTTGTGCCACCTTTACAAACAATGAAAACAAGGTCCATGCCAAAAATGAACCAAGACGGATGCAAAACGAGGGTTCGGGGGCCAAAACGCGCAGCCGGTTGCCCCGAAAACTGACTGTTAAGCATCGAAAGTGGCGTGCGACCACGAAAGAGAGGAAACAAGGTGTGTGCCAAAAATCGGAGTAAACGGAGAAAGTTAAGCGGTCCCGAACCGAGGCGCATGGCCGACGGCTCCGAAAATCGAAAACTGGTCTCCAAACGGGAGCAGTAGTGTAGACACCCCATTTTTGACCGTCCTCAAGACTTGGACGTCACCATTTGAACACTTGGTGATCATCCATGTTTGTGTTCATCTTGAGTTCCTGGAGGTCTCGGTCACGCGCGCCTTGCCTCAAGATCTCTCAACTCGACTGTTTTGTGTCTAGTTTTGCACCAAACACTTGTGTTTTGCCTTGGAAGGGCAGGGAATGGCTTATGGGCCATCCCCACACCCCACTGGCTATGGCTTGAGGCCACCGGCTGTGTCTTGTTGCCACCGGCCAAATGTTTGGCCGGCCGGCACTATAAATGGCCGGCTGGCTATCTTTTTTTGGTCAATTGCATTTTTGACCGGCCGACTACTGTGCATCTGTTTTTGCAGATATTTTCATTCAGCTGGCATGCACTTGGCTCCCCTCCATACACGTGTATGGAGGGATCTCCCTCTTAGCTAGCTTGTCTTGTAAGCTTACAAGATTGAAGCTCTATAAGAGGAGGCCTCCTCTCCCTCTTTTAGGGTTAGAGAGACAACATTTCCAGAGGGCTCTGAGTTTTAGGGTTAGGGTTTGCATATCCTCCATCTCTAAATCTCTCTCTTGTGTATTAGTGTGTGTTTTGTCTTACTTTTATGCACAAACACCCACCATCACACATTTTCAGGTGGTTTTGAGCTCAAAGAACCAACTGGTCTACCATTTGTAAAGAGGGTCTACAAGGGTAACATTCTTGCTCTTTTTTACCCCATTTTTGCATAGCCTTTTAACCTACCTTGCAACTATTTTTGAGCTTAGTAAATAACATATAAAAGTTCTGATTTTGCTTGTTGGCCTTCATTTTGTGCCATTTTGGTTGAGCTCCGGGACCATTGTGTTTGGGCCTCCTCACCACTGAAATCTTGAGGGATTTCAGAGGTGAGGATGGTACCTTGAGGTCCTAAGAAGGAGAGGGCCACCCCCTCTCCTTGTTGTCCTTGAAAAGGACCATTATTGCCTCATGTGTGAGCACCTAGTTTAAGTGTGTGTTGACCATGCCTTAACTGTTATTTGGTAGTATTTTGCCATGTATTACCTCTGTTTTATGTTGGTTTTGGTACACCATGCTTGCTTAGCAGACATGCCTTGTAATGCCATGTTTAGGCCTTAACATGCTTTAAGCTTTGATCTTTGTTTTAGCATGATTTTGGCTAAGCTTTGTGAAGATTTTGTGCTTGTTTTAGCATGTGGAAGTTCTGTTTTTGGTTGCTTTGGTCGACCATGGCATGCTTAGTGTAGCCTCTTTGCATTCTTGGCTTGCGAGCCTCAAGTGCATGAACCATGAGCATGCATTGCTTGCATTATTTCAGTGGTTTGGAACCACTTGCCATGATATTTTAGAGCTTATAATGCATGCCATACATCCATGTTTAGCCTCTTATTAGGTGTGCTTAGAAGTTGCTCTTTATGCCTAAGTGATGGATCATGTTTACATGCATGCTTGTATGTGCATTTGGTCTCATTTCCTTAGTTATTGGCCACTGTTTTAGGTTTGTTTAAGGGCTGGCTAATTTAGTTTAAGTCCATCCCTTGGCATGTTGTTGCATGCTTAGCTTATGACATGTTGTTGCATGTTGAAATGGTGTTGCATTTGGCATGCATTCTCCTCATTGTTTTGGTTGTTTAACATGCCATATGTTTTGCATGTTTGTGTGGTGGCATTGTACCTTGTATGCTCATTTAACTTGCATTGCTTCATGCCTTGCATGCTTCCCATATGCTCATGTTGCATGCCTAGTTAACATGCTTAGGATTGCATTGCATTGGCATGCATGCTTCACCTCTCGATCAAGCCATGATAGAGGTTAAAAGCCCCTTGGTTTGTTTATGTGCATTGCATCGCATTTGATATTAAAATGCACACTTGATTCTTTGGGCCATCATGCATGGAAATGCACGATTGGTGGTCCGAGAATTGAGGCCCATCCTCTTTTGAGTCATACATATGATAAGGAGTGTGGTTGGTGCATACATTGTTTGAAATGCATTGCCATGCTTTGTCTTGCCCTCTGTTGCTGTCAAATCAGTTTCTGCAGGAAGATTTGGCCGGCCGGCCATCTTCAGTGCCGACCGGCCATCCATCAGTGGCCGATATCTCAATTTGTGGCCGGTGGTAATTATCCATGGCCGGTGACCAATCCCCCCAGCCGGTGGTGTTCCACAACATTCAGAGAAGCAACCCTAGGACTTGTGAAGCCTTCAGAGGAGCAGAACAGTCAAAGCAAAGGCATCTTGTGCATGGCAGTGACTTTCCGAGCGGAACCAAGCGCGCATGCATTGGACCCTCTTCCCGAGGCTGCTGTTTATTGCTTAATTAGATTAGTTATTTGCTTAACTAGTTTAATGGGTCTGTAATATTTAATTAGCTTGTAGGTTAATTAATTGTATTATTCTTTCGGTCCCTCCGAGCGAGGGTAAATTTGTAATAAGTGTGGGTGCGTGTGTGCATGTCTTCCAACCCCCACTTCTTTCTCCCTTTTACTTACTTGCTTTGATGGTTAGTATTAGGGTATGTTTACTTTAGCATCCTTATGCTATGCATGCGTGCATCATTCATCAGTATTGCATGCACCGGGCTCGGCGCATCATGCTAATTGCATAAGTATTTCAAATCTAACTTGAATACATGCTATCTGTGCATTTTCACATGTCATCCTTAGATTAGCCGAGCCTATTCTAGTGACATTCTGTATGCGTTGCATTAGCCACTTAACATGGACTTGGATCATGCATGATTGCTAACACGTTCTTGTTTTGGCTCGGAGTACATTGTGAGTATTTTATGCCTTAGCATCTCGCATGAGTGTGGATGTTAACATGACAGCATGCTTACCATGTGGCTAGATGCTTATGTGATATAAACTGCTTGAATGCCTGTGGGTGAAGGTTGGATTGTTTGAGTTGGAACAACTCATTGTAATTCGTATTTTAGCCTACTTGCGAGTAGCAAACCATTTTCAAAACAAACATGAAATGTTTTGTTCCAATTTGGGCGATTTGGTCTATACTTGTTTGTTGTGTGCACAACATAGTAATTCTAGGCTAATAACCGGAATAAGGACGCATGTGTTTTAAAAAACAAGATATCACGGTTAGTAGAGGCCGATCTTCGGATCGGGCGAGAGGGGGTGCTCATAGCTGACCTTCCCCAATCGTACCCAAGTTCCCGAGCCGAGGCAACTTTGGTGATGACGGACACGTGGCCTTTGGCACCGAGTCAGGGTTTCCTAAATTCCCCCATTAAAAAATATTTAGGTGGCGACTCTGTATCTGGCAAAGCAGTCCATTTTTGGCACTTCTTTCAAAAAAAAATCTGTTTTCTCAAAACGATTTGCCGAATTTGGACTCTCTGGTTCAGATTTAGAACCGTGACAAAAACGAGTCCGAACTGTGGCAGTATAAGTCTCTCCCCCGGGGCGCGTCCACAAGTGGTCTACGACCACAAAAAGTAGCCTACGGCCACTGAGAGATGGTCTACGAGACCTCTCCCTCCCTTCGGGAAAAGAAATCAGAATCTAGTTCGCAAACCGAGGCAAAGCACAAAAGAGTTCCGAAGTCTGGAGGCAAGGCCCTCAGCCGAGACTCCGTAACCTCAGAACGAGCACAACACGCGCAATCACTGAGCGCTCAATCGATGACGTCTAAATCTTAAGGTCGGTCAAAAATGGGGTGTCTACAATAGTGTCATCTGCAAATTGGAGATGTGAGATTCTCAACTCATTAGATCCAATTGTGGCACCTTTAAACAGACTATTCTCTATAGCCCTCTCCAATAAAAGGTTGAGAGCTTCTGCTGCAATAATGAACAAAAATGGAGAGAGAGGATCCCCTCGCCTTAACCCCTTCTGTGGTTGATACTTATAGCACTGGTCTTGTTTTGTTTTAACTTTATTGATATATGATGTAAATATTTTTTTCTTGATTCTTATCAATAAAGTATTTTCTTTGCTGATAAATAAAAATAAAAATCAATCTAAAATTACATATTAAAAACGAAAAAAAAAAAAAAAGAGTTCTCAATCCAATCTCACATAGACAACAAAGCAAACAAGCAATTTAATAAATAGAAACATGCAGTTTGTAACTTAAAAGGCTATGACCTCCCATGTAATTAAATATATGTATATATATATGGTATAGATGCTCCATTCTTTGCATATGGAGTGCAGCTTCTCTATTTCAAAATCTGTTGCCTCACCCTTAATTAATTGTTTCATGTCAACAATTCGGCTTATTTGCAGGGAAGTGCCATCTGAAAAAACATCCTCAATCCATCTTACAGTAATGACAATTCAGAAAATTATCTTGAAAATGAGGTGGATGGTGTCGATTTATAATTGGCGAATGCAGGTCACACCGAAAATGATTTTGGTACATAGATGCACTATATTATTGTCTGATAAGCAATCAATATAGGGTTTTTTTTTTTTTTTATTATTATTATTTTTTAATTTTTATAATCCTGAAAAGTAAGATTTTATTAAAAGTAATAGATCAGTACAAAGATAAACTCATGGTGCATTATTTTTTATATTTTTTATTTTATTTTTTATTTTTTTATCAATAAATAAAAAATTTAATTCGAAATATAAAAATACAATGAGATAATAATGGAAAGAACAATATGGCCTAAAGACATATTCCAACATCCTAATAAAATGGGCACACATTTAAAACAAAACTCAATCCAAGACAAGGAAAGACACCATAGGTTGGCAAGGTGCCAAAAAAAACAACCACCTATGAAAATTCAACAGCTCACAGCTGAAAAAAAAAAAAAAAAAAAAAAAAAAAAACAACAACTCATACATTAATAGTTAAGAAACAAGTCAGCCAAACATTGATGGAGATCTTGAAACAGAGCATTCAATTTGCCACCACATCACAACAGAGCACCCATTTTGTGAGCTTCAAACCATGATCTATTTGACCTTAGTAATTCCACAACACATCACCTAAATTGATCACACTAAACTGAAGTCAGCAGAGAGTGGCATAACAAAGACACAGCCCGAAGGCCACAAAATACACAATGTTTGCCTTTTCCAAGAATCCATTTCCACAAAAGAGCAAGAAAAGCTATAATCATCCTTTGATTTTTTTTTTCCTTCACCCAGCTTCATATTTCAAGAAGAATGAAAATTTTGTTGGAAACTATTTTCAGAAAAAATCAATTTAAATCAAATAAATAAAAATAAAATAGCAGAAGAAAGTCCTTGCTGAAGAAATTGTACGAACGTTAGAAAAAATTATGACTGAAATTAGTGTTTGAACACTGTGTCTGTAACACAAAAATTCATCATCATCTCTAATGCTCGGATTAATGGACGTCTTGTATAGTGGTAGGCATAAGAATTCTTTATAGGGGAGGTTAGTTATATGCATTTGGAATTGATAATAAAATTTTAATTATTTTATTATTGGCGAAGACATCATTTGTATGTCTAAGATCCATTTTTACAAGCATAAAAACGAAATAATAATAATAATATGCAAATAAAATTAAACTAAATTTTAATATAGACACGTATAAAACAAAATGCATTGTATAATATTTTTTTTCTTCACATAAGACCATCTCTAATGTTTGGTGAAAATGGTATTCCAACCATTTCACCAAATTGGTATCAAATGAAGGGGGCCATACATTTTTCATCAAATCAAAAGAGCGTTTAACTTTAAATCAAATCTCGCAGGTGATCGTTGGTGGTCAACCCAATAGATGACCGGCCAGTCAATCGGGCGGACAATTGGATTAGGAAAAATTTGAAAAAAATTTACACTAGGTCAGACGACTGCCCGAATATCTTCCCGGTCGACCGGTTGTTTGATGAAAATTGAAAATTTAGCATTGAAACGCTTGCAATCAAATGAAGCTTTTTACCCAAATCCTTACTTAAATTTGATAGGAAAAAAAAAAAAACAAAAAACAAAAAACAAAAAAAAGAAGCATCGGAGATGTTCTAATACAAAACAAAATAATTAAAACAATATTACATATGTATTAATAATGGAGACTATGTATATTTGCCTTTGCATTTGTAATGACATAAATGATACACAAAAAGAAAAATATATATATATCACAAAATTATATAATAACGTAATTGCATTAAAATATAGGGGTACTTACCAATCAGTCCTATTAACTAGACTTATTTACCTACAGGTCCTAACTAATAAATTTAACACTATAAAAATAAGAGATTGATAAATTTATCACTATAAATTTATTCATAAAAACAAAGAGACTGATAAATTTATCACTATAAATTTATTCATAAAAATAAAAGACTGATAAATTTATCTTTATCACTTAATAAATTTATCAATAGGACTTAATGGGTAATAAGTCTCAAAAGTAGGACCTATTGGTAGTTTACCCTAAAATATATCACTTTAAATTTTCTATATATAAAATTTTTGTAAGTATAATTTTTTTTTCATTGAAATTTTATGAATGCAAAAGTCTAAATTCTAAGAATCACATAACTAAGTTATCACAAATAATGGGTTTTGACTTTCATCTTTGCAGAGCCCCCTAGCTCCCCCTCCATCCCTTAGTAGTCCTGTCGGGAGGATATAATATCACCACATAAAAATTGTACAACTTTTTATGTGTGAAATGAATTAATTTATCTTATATACTATCTCTTTTATATTTAACAATATCAAAAGCTCTATACGAAATAAATGGAATGAGAATTGTATTTATAAAAATGTTCAAGATGATACTTAAAGGTCATGACTCTTGGATCACACCCTTTAATTTGAAAAAACACCATAAAACGCTGCACTCTTCTATTCGAATGTGATCAATTTTCATTGACTTCTAAAAATTTTCTAACAATTTTGATTACAATTTTCCTTTGAATGAATGAGCCTTCATTCCAAATTGAATTCACAGTTCATAATTACACCACTCCTGGTAACACTATCACATACCTTTCTACACAACAAAGCCACAAAGAAGATGACAGTAATTATTGGTAAGAGACCAACAAGTGCGTTTTGAAAATTTGTATGAAATTTATTAATGAATCGGGAAGTTTTAAATAAAGCCCATATAGAGAATGAATTTCATTTTGTAAAATATAAAAACAAATGTCAGAATTCAGATGTTATTTTACTCTCTTCTTTTTTTTTTTTTTTCTTTTTTTTTTGGTGGGCTGTGTTTTGTTATTTAACATTCAATTCATAGATTTTTGGTGTTGTCATCAAATGCCATTATCAGACGATGCCGGATATTTTTATCTTGGGGGTGCCTTTAGGCCTTAGAGCACAAAGTGACAAATTCATGAAGTTGATTATTGAGCTGAGTCACAGCGAATAATAAAAATTTTAAATGAAATTACACTATAACAAAAAAATACTTTCAAGTGGAGACTGAATGACTTCATTTTATTTTTTTTATTGGTAGAGAAAATAATTTATTGATGTACAATAAGTGAGTACGAAGAAGAGTACAACAAAATTACATTAATAAAAAAACAAAGAAAATATATTTGTGTATAGTGGGCATCATAAGACTAAACGTTTAATTTGAAATAAAGAAACTTTAACCGAATTGAATTTCCAAATCATAATTAAATTAAATACTATATAAATGTTCCAATTCAAAGATTAATTGCCTTAGCCCTCACATTTTTCTTGAATCACAAATTGACTCCAAATTAATACCATTATATATATACACTTGTAATAATTCTTTGAAATAAATAATTTGTACATGAGATCTTTGTAGAATATTCAATTGTACACAAAATAAATCATTTTGTCCCACCAAATCAAGGATGGTTGGCCACCTCCTTACCCCTAGGATACTATAGGATCTTGTAAGTACTGAAAATCTCCTAAATCATGGAAGGAATAGTAATTAAAGTACAATATAAGATTTGCTATATATATTTATACTTGTAACTAGAAGTGTTTAATTAGCTCTAAACCTAACTAGATGTCAATGAAGTATATAATTAAGGTACTAACCATCCCTTATTCTATTACATTTAAACTAAATTAAGGTACTATTCAATTGAATTGGAACCAAATGGCATTTTGGACTTTTCGCACCAAATTCTCTATAAATATACTATCCCTCCTCATTTGTTGAACACAAAAATGCACCCACACCCTACCCATGGATTGGGGGGGGGGGGGGGGGAGGAGAGGAGGAAGAGGAAAAGCCTTGGTGGTTGAGAAAAAGAAAGAAGAAAGAAGAATAGTACAAACCTGTTATCTAAGCAACAAGTAAGCCACATCACCATCTCTCCTTCTATTTCCTTTTTCAAATGCATGTTATTAGAGATTTAAAATAATATTTTCAGATGTGTTGTAATGGTGTTCTTGTGTTATAAATAAAAAGAGTTGAGTCTTGTTCCACCCTTACTTATATACAAAACTATCTTTTTCTACACTGATTTCTCATAATTTCCAAAGGCACACATTCAATTAAAATTTTTGAGTTTAATATATATTATTTATCATGTTTTCATCACAATACAAGTGAAAAATTATCCATGTTTACTCTCTTTTCTTACTTTTTCTCTTATTTCAAACTTCGTGCTCAAAGAACCAGCTTTTCAGCCTACTTGCGAAAATTCTAGAAAAATGAAAAAAAATCTCCTTGACTTCATTTTTAAGTCAAAACCTTCATTTTAAGTATTATCTTACATGGAAACAAATTTTTATTGAAAAAGAATGAGTGGTTTGAGAGAAAACTTGATTTTTGTAACAGTCGACGAATTTGGACAGCGCTGGAGTATTTCTTAAATAACTAAAAATCTAGGAAAGTTATAAAAATTTTAAAAGATGTTATGAAAACTAGATAAAATTCTTTACAAATCATAGGAAGGCCAAGTTTAGGAAAAATCTACAGGTGTCTCTTTAATTGCAATCTTTAAAATACACCAAAGTTGGAAATTTATTTTGTTGATAAACTTGTGTTCTTGAATTCATGGAAATACTTATTATCACTTGTTCATGACTTGGTATGATATTTTCATGTATTATAGCTATGTTTCTCACTATAATCCTTTGATGATGCTCATGCTTACGTGGAAATCATTGTCTCAATAGTTTGTTCTAACTTTAACTTAAAACATCTAATTCAAGGGAAACTTAATTGGGGGTGGTATTGGATTTTCGATCACTTGAATAATGATGAGATGATATTGTGTTAAGTATGGTTTGATGGGATGTGTCCCCTAATTGAGAGCAAAGTCTTGCGCAAGTGGTGTTCGAAACTCTTGAACAGATCGGTTGTATTCAAACCCTAGGTGCTTTGTGTAAGGAGGGAATCGGCAAGGCCCGTATTTTACCTTCTCTTTTGAGGTCCTCAGTTGGCATTACGCGGTATGTAACTGTTGGTAGGCATCATAATGATGAGATGATATTGTTAAGTATGGTTTGATGGGACGTGTCCCCTAATTGAGAGCAAAGTCTTGCGCAAGTGGTGTTCGAAACTCTTGAACCGATCGGTTGTATTCGAACCCTAGGTGCTTTGTGTAAGGAGAGAATCGGCAAGGCCCTTATTTTACCTTCTCTTTTGAGGTCCTTAGTTGGCATTACGCGGTATGTAACTGTTAGTAGGCATTAGGGATAAGTTCTTCAAAGCAACAAAAGAGGGCGCATACCGAATAATTTGAGTCCGATTCTTGTGGTTGAGAGGATGGAATCTCTTTGGGGAATTTCTAGATTACTAACATCTAACCTTGTAATCCTTTGTTATTGACTTGAATGTCATGCTTCTTCACTTGCTTGTTGTGTACTGGATTAGGAAAAAGGGACGGGTTGTGTGTGCGTCTACTGGGTATTCAAAACTCATGACATTTCATGCCAGGTATTGAAGACAATTAGACCGGTCGAAGGAAAAGCTTAAGCATTTGAGGACATACGGCTACCCTAGGAGGATTAGAAGCTAGTTTGTAAACATATTTTGAGATTGTAAGTGATAAAATCTCTTGTTGTATTAAAAGCATGATTTTATAATTATTATATATCTATACATATCTTTTATATTGCATATTCCTTATTTTCTCATCGACTCGTGCATTCCTGGTGTTAATACTTTGTTACGATCTGTCAAAAGCATAGCTTTGCTATCTAAGGTGGTTAGACTTTGAAAGAAGGCTATATTGACTCCTCCGACCTTCCTAGGATCTTACTTGGTTATTAATCGAAGGACTTATTAGTGACGTTTTCTACCTTTGTAACCTTAGATAAACCTTGTATTTATTAGTTAATATATTCTCTGATGCTTTGGATTTTTTGGCATGTCACATATGAAGGTGTGATGACCACTATTAGATCGCCTGCTGGAGAGATCAGTGAATTTCTAATTACTATGAGATTACGCCAGGGATCAACCTGAAGCCCTTATCTTTTTGCTTTAGTTATGGATGAGTTGACGAGAAATATTTAGGACGATATGCTATTGTGTATGCTTTTTGCAAATGATATCGTATTAGTGGATGAGATTAGAGAATGACTTAACATTAAGTTAGAGACTTGAAGAGAAACACTTGAATCTAAAGGATTCAGGATAAGTAGAACTAAGACAGAGTACATAGAGTGTAATTTTAGTAACAGTAACAACAGAAATAGAAGAAAAGTAAAGATTGAGAACCAAGAACTACCTAAGAGTGAACATTTTAGATATTTAAGATCGATTATCATAACAGTTGAGGAGATTGGAGCAGATGTGATCCATATAATTAAAGCGAGGTGGCTTAAGTGAAGGAGTGTGTATAGGGAACTGTAACGACCCGAACTCGCCTCTATAGGTTTAGGTCATGACCAGCCAGTAATCCCGAATTACCTACGGCCTCAAAGACAAAATAATCATAATATAATAGATGGGGCTTGGCGGAAGCAATAACAAATGTAAAAGATAGTCCATTGAGCAATGCATATATGAAAAATCTCAATTAGCAAGATAAACCACCATCTTCCTTACAAAAATATATACATCACAACACATTTAAAGATCTTTTACAACCATCGTACCAAAACAAAATCGAAAATAAAAAAAGTTAAACTAAACAAAAAGAAGGGCTTGATAAAGCTTGGCTCCACTCGAGTCCAAGCATGACCCATTATGAAGACACTTTAAAAAAAAAAAAAAAAACAAAAATCTTTGTAGGGGTAGACTCCGAGGCTTCCTTAGACTTGACATTTTACTTGCTCACCTATATATATATATAAGTGAGATGGAGCCGGAACCCTGGAACCTAGTGAATAAGATCAGTATAAAGGGTTAATAAATGAAGTCCAACAAGATACAAAGCATATCTGTTATTTCAATAATCGAAACAATTCGATTAGCAATCATATGTCCAATCATATCAATACTTGCAATAACAATAATCATTCAAGTCTTTATACGTAGTACATTCAATAGAGTAACAATGTAACAATGCACCGAAACCCATGGATCATTAGAGTCAATCCAATGGGACCACAACGGGTCAATCAATAAACCATAATTCAATGTGGACTATTAAAGTTTAACATCAGAGATCTCTGTGTTTCAATTAATCCAATGGGCCATAGTATTTTTTTTCCCCAGGCGAGGGCCTCACTAAGAGATGACGTGGTTACAATTTCAAAAGGGACATTCATTCATAGATAGAAAAATACGATTCAAAATATCATTCTTGAACAATTCAAAATACTTTTCGAACATAGTTTTATAAAGACATTACTCATAATGGGTTGTATCGATATTAAGCCTTGGGCGACCACCTACACAAAACACATAATAAATTACATATTGAAACACATGACTTAAACCAATGTTCCATCTTATTCCAATCCTCTTTTAATGTGTTTCTAATTCATTTCCCTTATTAATAATGCTTAAACAATGTCCAAGAATGTCTATAAGAGAATGAGGATGAAAACATGCACATAAGAGTGTATTTTTGAAAATTCTAAAAGCAGGGTAGTTCGCTCGAGTGCACCTTTGGTTGCTCAAGCAGCATGGTCTAATGGCAAAAGTATTGGATGGTGTCAAAGTGGGCTCGAGCCATAACTTGGCCGCTCGAGCCAAGTGCAATGCAAAATTAGGTTCGCTCGAGCACACACTTGGTCACTTGAGCCTACTGCAAAGCTTTGCAAAAATACTAGAAGTATGCAAAGTACACTCGAGTGACAGATTCATCGCTAGATGAAAGAAATGAACTAAATTGGGACATGCATGCATAATTCATCATCTTTAAGTTGTTTTTCACCAAAATCTTTACATGCATGAAGTTATGCTTGCTATTTTTGAAGACTCTTCATGATTTTACACTCCTCATCTCACATGATCATGCTTTGAAAGGAAAGAGGTTGAATTTATTACATGCATGGCAAAACTATTTAGTTTTGGGTTTTGTTTTCGAAAATTGAAGGAGGTTTTGGGACTATGATTTGAAGATAATCATATATCCATGGGTTATGAAATGTTTTTACATATCTCTATCGGCCATGCAAGCTTTGGTTATGAAAGTTATGTTTTTGAACTTCAAATGCAATTATAAAAACCCCAGAAATCGTCCAATTACATAAAAATTACTCTTATTATCACTTATAACCAACTCCTACATGAACTATTTGCAAGAATTATGGTTAAATTGCATACCTAGAGCTTGAATTGAAGGTGTGGTAGCTTAATTCCCTCAAATCTCCCCTTAGACTTCACAATTCTTCTTCTTCTCTCTCTAAAGTAGTTGTCCTCCCCTCTCTCTCTCTCTCTCTCTTCTCTCTCTCTCTCTCTCTCTCTCTCTCTCTAATTTTTCAGTTCAAAGGATGATGAGAAATGAGCTTATTTAGCTTAGATTACATATATATGTAGGCTTGATTAGGTTAGGTTAATTAAGTAGGATTAACGCTAATTAATCTAGCTCAAGTTTAATTAATTCTGATCAATTCTAATTGATTTATTCTAATTATTTTGATCTGAATCAAATTTTAATTAGTCTATTGAACTAGTCAATTTTGGTTTCTAAATCCGTTTGGGTTTTCAATTTCTAATTCAAAATGAGCAATTAAACAGATATTCCATAAACAAACAGGTAGGCGCAAATTAAACATATAACGCAATTATGCTCAATAAAATAATATGTAAAAATAGTATACACATCGAGGTCGTCCAGGTACTGTGTGATAAATGAGTATCCACTAGACAAAAAGGAATTTTCTATAGAACGGCTATTAGACTAACGATGTTGTATGGGATGGAATATTGGGCAACTGAAAAACAACATGTAGATATGAGTGTTGCTGAAATGAGGATACTAAGGTGGATGTATGGCAAGACTAAAAAAGACAGAGTTAAAAATGAATATATTCGTGAATGGGTATGAGTGGTATCGATAGGATATAAATTAAGAGAGAATAGATTGAGATGGTTTGGTCATATACAATGGAGACCAATAGAAGTAGTAGTAAAGAGATGTGATACAGTGACAGTAGATGGAAGTATTAAGGGAAGGGGCAAACCTAGATTGACTTGGGCTAGTGTAGTAAATAAATATATGAATCTCCTTACTTTGACTAACAAAATGGTCGTTGATAGAGTTGAGTGTAGAAGAAGGATTCATGTAGCCGATCCCATTTGATGAGACTTAAGGCTTAATTTGATTTGGTTTGCTCATATAGATATTGCATCATTATCTTGTGTAATATGTCTAGACCATTGATTTTTTTTTTTTTTTTTTAAACTAAGTCGTGTGTCCCATTTAAGGCTATGTTTGAGAAGTAGTTAAGCTGAAAGTTAAAAAGTCAAGACATAAAATTAATGATTTCTTTTCATAATTTCTATTTTTACA
>CM069909.1:7972998-8119998 GCA_036172215.1 Camellia granthamiana
TCCCGGTTTGCCTCTTGATTCAAACTGCCCCCAACTTGAGTGGCAAAAATGTCGTCCACAGTTTTTGCAACAACTGCGAGCACTTGCTCTTTGTTCAGTCCCTCGGCTTTCAAAGCCTCAACAACCAACAGAAGATGTTCATTGGGATCCATGTTCGCCCCTATCTTGTTCTTTCCACTCGCCTCCACTTTGCCAAGGGATTGGCATTCCTCAAATGTAGCCCGTTCCAAGACTGGGGAGCCTTTTGACATGAACTCCCTGGTATGTGATGTGGTTGATGACGGAGCCAAAACTCCAAAGGCCAGATCTGCCACAGTTCTCTGAAGATCTTCGATCATTCCCTTCAGCTCAGAAGTAGTGGGCTCACGGGTTTGAGATGATTGGGGTCCAGGTGCATCCATCATGCATAAGTCCATGCTTTCTGGAATGAACACCTCAGGCTTGGGTAGATGGGCCGGGGTGATGTATATGTGGGGTTCATAGGTGGACGGTAGTATATGGATGAGGTTGAGACGTAGAGGTGACGGGTCAGTACTAACCTGAGGTCCTTTTGGTGGAGCTAGGGTCTCTTCGTCAATAAGATCCTGAATCTTATGACGGAGGCGGATGCAACGGTTCGTATCATGACCGTGCTGTTGATGGTAGGCACAGTATTTAACTGGATCATATCTTGGTGGAAGAGGGTTTGGAAGGGGTTGGGGTGCTAGAAGTTCTAGGTGCCCTTCTTCTCGCAGCTTTTTCAAAGCTTGAGAGAGACTCATGTAAAGAGGATGGAATTTTCGGGCTTGGGGCCGAGTTGAAGTGGTTGGTTCTTGGCCATTGAGGGAAGTGGTGATAGTGTCTACTTCTGAGCATTTCGCAGCTGTGCTACCATCAGTAGTAGCATTGGAACTGCGAGCAACATTCCTCTTCAAAGGCTCATTATCTTCTGCAAAGATCCCTTGTCTGATGGCATCCTCGATTTGAACCCCCATTTCATGAAGGGCTGGAAAGGTAAACAGAGGTAGAACGAGCATCTTTTGCAGCAACTTGCCATGCAAATTCCGAACAATCATCCTGATCTGATCTTTGTCGGAAGGCCTTGTAGTCATCATTGAGGCCTTTGCTCTCCATCTCGTCACGAATTCTGAGAAACCCTCATTTGGTTCTTGGCTGGTGACTTCGAGATCACGAGTTATGATCTCGATCTGTGTGTTGTAGGAGTATTGAGCATTAAAGGCCTCAGCCAGCTCTTCTCAGTTCTGTTTCACAGAGCTCTCCAATTTTGTGTACCAAATTGCGGCTATCCCAGACAGGGTTCGGCCGAATAGTGACAATTTCTGGGCTGTGGTCAAACCCATTGGCCTCAAGATATCAGAAAACAGTTGGAGGTGCACCATTGGGTGTTCAGAGCCATCGAATCGATCGATATATGGCATCTTGAACCGATCTGGTAATGTCACCACTGAGTCGGCATAACCATCCTCTATATCAGGAATAGAGTGGGCCCCCTGAGACTTTTTGAACAATTTCTCAAGCTTGCTCACTTTCAATGTTGTGGGGTCTGTCTCGAACTCAAAGGGGGAGTCTGGTAGGTTGGTAGGTGTTTTAGATAGCTGCGGTAGAACCGGGGGCGGAGCTGGCCCGCCTGGAATGTTCGTATCATCCTGGACGTGGGTTGCCTCCCCGAGTATGGGAACTCTTGGTGGAGGAGGAGCCTGGTGTGAAGTAGATACTCCAGTTTGCTGCTCTAACCTGGCAATTGTCTCTGCCTGTTGGGCTATGACCACGGCCTGTTGCTTGGTGAATTCCGCTTGACAGACAGCGTCTTGCTGCATGGCTTTCATACTATCCTGGAGCTGGCGCACCATCTCTTCTAAGCCTGACATACTGTCCTGATCTGATTGAACCACCAGTATATCTATCTCTGCAGTAGACTCGAAATCTCAACGTGGCTATTCAAAGACCACTGAGCTGGTAGCTACTGTACTGGTGGTCTGTGCCTGACCGACCTTTTCACCCTGCCTCTGGCAAAGGAACACTGATTGCCCTTGAACTGAATCTCTGACCCGACAAAGTCTATCAACACAAGTTCGATGTACCTGGGGGATATTGGAGCCTTCTGAAGCTATGGTTCCAAGACTACCTAGCAAAAGAGAAAATAGACAGCATCTCAGCCTGATTTCACTTGAACAGATATGAGCATAGTTGAATGAGTGAGCTCTCTACTGAATTCTGCCCAAAATTCTGCCGGTAAACTAATATCCTCTGGTAAAACTGATTCTTCCAAATACTAATGCCCGCAGGCTTGATACCCAGACTGGCAAACTAATACATGCATTCCTGTAGAGACGCACTCTAAAAGCACATAACAAGCAAGTGAGAGCCAAAACACCCCTATGTTAGGGTAGGGTTTCCCTGTCCTATTTTGTCAGGAACTAGGGTTTCACTACGCACACAATGGTTTCAAACAGCCTATCGGGTAAGCAACCTGTCCAAGCTTGGAATGGTCACTATGGATTTCGATATGCACTAGGTCGAATGGTCGAAAGGGTGCCCTAGTAAAACCGGGGTTTGTGTTTCCATACTGGCAGAGCCCGTAACCGGTAAGCCTTATTGCACGCAGCCTCTGGCAAACCGCTCAGGAATAGCAGATGGCGAACACGGTGTCGTAAGCGCACCAATGCAAATGCAATGCAAAGAAACATATAAGTGTAGGCAAAACCAGATATCATGAGTTCGAGTCAAGTTCTCTAAGTCCCCAGCAGAGTCTCCAGAAACTGTAGACGTCCCTGAACGCCCCGGGAGGAATGAGTCCCGTTCTGTTCATTTTGGGCTCACTACAGTTCGGACTCAAATTGTCACGGTTCTCAATCTGAACCAAAGAGTCCAAATCCGGCAAATTGTTTTGAGAAAACAAATTTTTGAAAGAAGTGCCAAACATGGACTGCTTTGCCAGATACAGAGTCGCCACCTAAATATTTTATTTTGGGAAATTTAGGAAACCCTGACTCATTGCCTAAGGCCACGTGTCCGTCATCACCAAAGTTGCCTCAGCTCGGGAACTTGGGTACGATTGGGGAAGGTCACTTCGTGAGCACCCCCACTCGCCCGATCAAAGATCGGCCTCTACTAACCATGATATCTAGTTTTGAAAACATTATGCGTTCTTATTCCGGTTATTAGCCTAGATTTACTATGTGATGCGCACAGCATACAAGTATAGACTGAGTCGCCTGAATTGGAACAAAACATTTCCTGTTTATTTTTTAAAGTGGTTTGCTACTCGCAAGTAGGCTTAAAATACGGATTTTGCCACCCTCGGGTGGGCTTAGAAAAGATAGTTTTGCCACTATTTAGTGGGCTTAAAATTCACAGTGAATGAATTGTTCCAATCCAAATAACCCAACCTTCACCCACAGGCATTCAAGCAGTTATATCACATAAGCACATAATCTCATGGTAAGCATGCTATCATGGCAGTCACTCACACGCATGCAAGGATGCTAAAGCATAACCACTTACCGAGTACTCCAAGCCAAAGAAAGAAGCTAATTAGAAATCAATGCATGATCCTAACTATACAGAAATGCCTAATGAAACACATGCAAAAATGCAACTAAGATAGGCTCGGCTATTCTAAACATGGCATATGAAATGCTACAGCTAACATGTATTCAACTTGGAATTGAAGTACAATGCAGTGAATATGATGCGCCGAGCCCAGTGCATGCGAAACAGATGAATGAATGCAAACATGCTATCATATTGTATGCTAATTGAAACATGCCCTAATCTAACCATCATAAGCTGATAAATAAAAGGAAGAAAGACGTGGGGTTGGAAGACATACATCGCACACACGCACACTTATTACAACATTACCCTCGCTCGGAGGGTCCAAATAAATAATACAGTCCCAAATAAATAATACAGTCCGAATAAGTACAAAACCCTAATTAATTAACAAATTAATCTAGGAAAGCAGTAAATTATCATGCAAGCCTATGGACTGCCTCAACTCTGCTCCAGATGATGAATGATGCATGGTTGAGTTATTTTGCGCGGAAATCCATTGCGATGCCCCGATTAGCCTCTGTTTACAATTAAACCCGGAATATTGCACGAAGCTCCAAAATACTGTCAGTTTCTGATTTACTGCAATAGAGAGCAAGAAAGGGGCATGGCAATGTATTTTCACATATGTATGCACACCTCGATCCTCGTGCCACCAATCACGCATCTCGATGCATGATGGCCGAGGAGTCGAATTGCACGACTCAATATGAAATGAATGCATATATAAACACAACAAGACCGAGACTCCATCATGGTTAATCCGGAGTGTCGGTGACTGGGAATTGAGACACGTTTCGTCACTCGGAGTACGAAACGTCCCGCGTTTCCCGTGCTCGGGCTAACTCCTATCCCAAACACAATGCAGATGAGATGGCATACATGATGCGACTAACATACAACCTAGCATACGCAATGCTATGAACTAAGATGGCATACACAATACAATACGGACTTACACCAATACGAGTGGACCTCAGCCACACTCACATCAGTAGCCATGAGATGAAAATGAGACACTCGAGATGCGCGCACACATGCACGCAAACCGAGGACCGATCTTAAGGCACAAAGGCCACTCTAACAAGGCATGGCAAGACATGGAATATGGCATACAAACATACAAGTTCCAGCACTGAAATGTGATGCAAAATGATCCCGAAACATGGAAACATGGCACCAGATGCATGGAATGGTCCCGAAACACAAAACTAGGCACATGTATTGACCTATAGCTATACGAAGCATGCATTATTTGATCATGAAGCATGAAGACAGAACCAAGGCAATCCCAAAACATGAACATTTCTAGTTCAAAGCATGGCCAAAAGATGCTAGCAAGATGGACTAAAATAGCATGCAACTTTAACTAGCAAACATGGTTTACATGGCATGTATATGAAACAGGTGAGAACTCATCAAACCAGCAAAAATCAGTGAATAAAATATGCCAAAAAATGCCCAAATAACCTCTGAAATGCAGCCAACACATGCACAAATGATGGGTTCTTTTAGAGGGCATACAAAGGGGTTATTAAGCACATGCATCAAGGATACTTAGCATAGCCAAATCAACTCTGAAAATCAAATATGATAGCCCTAAAACTCATCAAATTGACCCTGAAATCAGTCTCGGAAACATGCAAAGAAAGGCCTCTTTGAAAGGCCTTGAATGAGATTTCTCTACACATGCAACATAGACATAAAATATGGCCAAAGGGGCCTTGGACAGAGCCAAGGCAGACCTCAAAACACTCAGAATGAGGCCTGGAAAGTGACTTTGATGCATGCAAAATAGGATCCCTTTGGAAGGCCAAACATGCTAGTAAAGAGAATGAGGGGTGAGAGGGTCACCCCTCTATGATTTTGGAGCTCAAAGACACATCAAGGCCATTGAAAATCCATTGGATTTCAGTGGTTAAGAGGCCAAACCATGGCCAATGCAAGTGCTCTAATGCATAGCCCTAATCATGGAGGAATGAAGCATGCATTGGGGAAGATGACTCCGAACAGAAAATGGACCTTAATCAAACATGAAGATGAGCTCAAAATAAGGTTGTTTTCAGTTCAGGCCGAAGCCCAAAAATGTAAGCAAAATGAGCTAAAATATCATGCAGAATAAAGCAAGAAAAGAGGAAATAGGGACTCACCCTTGTAGCACAGATTTCCAGTAGCTTTTGATCCAAGAAAAGGAGCTCCTAACCTCTGAAAATCATCCTCAAGATGTTGGAATGGAGTATGGAGGTGATAGGCTATGAGTTGGTGTATAATTGGTGCAAGAACAAGGTGGTTTTAAGCTTGGATGGGAGAGAGAGGGAGAGTTGTATGCAAAGGCTCCCACTGATTTTTCTAACCCTTAGAAATGGAGGAGGGGTGCTAGTTATATAGAGGGAGAGGAGTGAAGAAAAGGGGGGAAAAACAAATTCAAATTTCCCCCCCCCAAAAGGACAGACCTTCGGGCAGGGGTCTAGTGCAAAACAGCTGGCACAGCTGTAATGCACCAGGAGGGACAAAAATGGCCGGCCAGGTGCAAAAGGTTCAGGTGGCCGGCCGGCCACCTTTTTTGGTCGGCCTGCTACTTTTCATAGTTTTTCAGGACAAAAAAGGGGCTGCCGGAAAGAAAGGTGGCCGGCCAGTGATTGGGAAGTCCAAAGGTGGCCGGCCAGGTATCCAAATTGAAACCCCGGAAGTTAGCTTTCCAATGGCGCAAACCTTGCATTAAAATTCCTCCTATGCAAAAAGTTATGCCTGTTTTGGTGAAGTCGCGCAGATTCGGTCCAATCGGAGTGATGTCTTACTTCAATCAACCATATCTCCCTCGTCCGGAATTGGTTTTAGGAGATTCTTGAGTGCAAAATGAAGCCCCGGAAGTCTTATTTCCAACGGTAGTGGCCTCATAGCTTGATTCCAAGTATGCAAATAAATAGGCCTGATTCGACGAGGGTTGCTCGATTCTTTCTTAACAGTTCATGCCCATTTTCTCCCCCAACTGGGTTTCTTCCCTCTTCTCTTCTTTTCTTCAACTTCAAACCCCTAAGTAAGGTGTTTTGAAAGATTTTTCAAAGATTTCATCTCTCTTTCATTCATTTCTACTTTGTCCTTGCTCGGTTTACCGAAAAGCGCAACATTTAACAAAATGCGAGCGTTGGAACATCGTAAAAACTTTATTTCAAAAACATTTTGAAAGAGAGGGTTTTAAGGTCTAAAATCTTTTGATCAAGATTGTTTTGGTCCAAAAAGGGGTATGAAGTTGAGCTTTGACTCTCTCCTTGCCGAAGAAACTGAACCTTTCCCTTGCACACCTTTCTCCATCAGTCGTGTCCAAGTCTTAAGGGCGGTCAAAAATGGGGTGTCTACACATGCCTCTTCAAAATGACCAAACTAGCCAAAAATAGAGAGAATGTGTTTGGAAACCTAGAGTGTGAGTGTTTGAAAACCTAGAGAGAGAGAGAGAGAGAGGGAGAATAGTGAAGAAAAATAAGAAGAAAAGAGGGCGGCGAGACCTCTTCCGTCGTCCGTCACCACCCCCGCTGAAGGCCTGAACAAAAAGAAAGACCGAGATCGATTTCAGTTTGCGATCCAAATACTGACCTTGCAATCTCAGTAAGCAAATCTATCTCTCTCTCTCTCTCTCTCTCTCCGTCTCCATCGCCAATGTCCTCCGCCATGAAAGGACCGATCATCGTTTTCTTCACAACTTCAAGTAGATCGAAAGGGTTGTTGAGAACAACAACACAGATGCTTGAGACGCGATTGTCGGACTTTGTGTTGCATCGAAAATGACTTAGGTGGAAGAAGATCTAGGTCAAGGTTCTCCTCCGAGAAAATTTTTCTCTCTACAAATAACTTCACCTCTCTCTCTTTAAAACTCTCTCTCTTTCTAGAGATTTTCGATGGGGTTTCCAATAAGTTATAACTCGTTGGAGCTGTGACACTACCGATGACTGCCGATCGACTCTTCCAGCCGGTAGTACCATCGCACCTGAACCTTAACGTTGCTGCCTCTGATGCTGAACTTGATCTACTCAACTCTCGTCACGTACGGAAGTTTTGACGAGTCGAAAGGTCTCATCAAAACGCAGCTTGGTTGCTACTATCGCCGAAAATCGAGCCTAGGGTTAGGATTTTGCAATTTCAATGGTGGTGATGAACAAGAAAAAGAAGAACAACAACAATAATCTGTGTCTCCAAAAGATGACTCTGTCGAAGCTACTTCCAATAATGAAAAATCAAATCTGGAGACAAAAAGTGTGTATGGATCGCTCAGATCTAGAGAGAGAGAGACCATGGGCGGCGACAAAGCCAGACGTGGTGGTTAGATTTGTTTTTTGTTGTTGTTGTTGTTGTTGTTGGTGGTGGTGGTGGTAATGATGATGATGAAGATGATGATGATGATGATGATGATGATGAAACAGATTACAACAGATTAAAAAAAATTGACAGATATGACAGATCAGTTCAAAATTTAAACAAATATGATCAAAATTTGAACAGTGGCTTAGTTTTTTAGTAACAAAGATTTGCATTTTCAACAGATGATGGATAATACTTTGTTCATTATTACAATAAACATGGTTCGTTTAGCTCTATATTTCAACAAATAGGATTTGGTTTGGCTTGTATTTCAACAGATAATAAATTTGGATAGATAAGGGAAATCTAAATTTAAAAGATCACAAAATTCAACATATTGGGTAAAAAAATTGAATAGATAGGGAAAGAATTTCAACCAATAAATATAAATTTGAACAAATAGTAAAAAAAAGTTAATAGAAATTGGAAATAAAATGTCTTTCAAAACAATAAAAATTACTTCTCATCAAACTATTTTACAAAGGGTGGACTTCTCATTGACAAAAAATATCTACTAGACCTAATGTTCTATACCCTCTTTAGATTGAATTTTTAATAATTTTCTCTTAAATTAAATATTTTTTTTATTATTATTACACGTCAGTTTAGATCTAACAATTGTTCATTCATCACCTAAAAAAGTTTTTTTTTTATTTTTTTCTATTTTTAAATTTATTATATTTGTGTATTGCAAGTATTTCTTGTATTAAAGTTGCAATAAAAATATTATTTATAATATAATTGTTTTAAAATTGTTTCACTTATGTTTATCAACAGGAAAGAATAATAATGTTAGGGATACTAATAATTATACTAACTAAATACAATTTTAATTGAACCTCATCTCAAGTGGTGGAATTTACATACGTATCTTACCTTGTGTTTTAATTAGTATGTTGTTGATTAGAACTCCTAACCTAACATTAAAAAGCTTGTTCACTAGCAAAACAAAACTTAACAAAAAAAAGTATAAAAATATGTTAGGTGGTATTTGATAACTCAGTTTAACATTTAAAATTAAATGTATTCAGCAAGAATGGATCAAGTTTCCTTTGAAATAAAAATTTGTATCACTTCAAATTTTAAGCACTTCTTAAAAAATAAAAATAAAAATAAAAAATAAATAAAATTATGAAATCATTGAATTCTTACTTAATTTGTCAAATGTTAAAATTTTAAGCTGTTACGATTACGCCACTACTGAAGTGTACCACTATCACCTCACCAATGCTGCTACATTATCGCCACCATCACCACATGTTATCACCACCATCACCATACATTACGCAACTACTACCAACAACCCTCCATCTCCATTAGTTAGCACAACTACCCCATTATATCATCACTGACACAGTCACCACTAGAGCCATTGTCACCACTATCGTACACCACCACCATTGCCACACAATTATCATTGTCATTGCTATCTCCATTGTCACAACACCACAACTATCACAACACTACCACCACTACCACCACCATCATGACACCTCTACTTCTACCATGATGTCATCACTACTGCTACCATCACTACTATTGCTCTATTACCACTACTATCGTTATTAGCACCACCATCATACAAATGTCGTTGCCTCCATCACCACCTTTGCTAACTCTATCATATCTCACACAACTATCACCACCACCACAATCCACATGCATCACTTCCACCATCCCCCACTCCACCACACCACCAACCCCACAAATATAAAGTGTAAGGGAAATCAATAATTTTTAATCTTTTTACATGACTTGATTAAATTCATCACTTATAATTTTATAAAATTCTACAAAATTTGTAGTCTTCATAACTTAGTTTGTAGTTTTAATATCAACTTAGGCAGTGTTTAATAAATTGAAAATTGAAAACTAAACACTTAAAATTAAGTAGTGAAAATTGGATGTTGAATATTTTTAAACTGAAAAATTGTTTCATAAAAATTTAAATATTGAACTAAAACAAGTTGTTTGATATGTATAATATTAAATTTAAAAATTATCATTTTTTAATTTTATATTGTGATAGTGAGTTGTTGGTGGTGGTGGAGATAAAGAGAGAGTGATTATAGTGACAGTGGAGAGGTAATGTAGTAGAGATAAAAAGAGGGTGATAGTGGTGGTGTAATAATGTTGGTGTTGAATAATGGTGGTGGTTATGAGAACGGTGGCAATAGAGGTGAAAGGTTGTAATAGTGATTGTTGTGGTGGTAATAATAGTAGTAGTGACTATGGTGGTGCTTGTGATAGCAATATAATGGTGATGAAGATGATGGTCGTAGAAGGGTGATGGATGGTGGTAGTAGCGGTAGTGGTGGTAATAGAAGTGGTGAAGGCGGTGGCAATGATCATGGTGGTGGTGGCGACGGCGGCAGCGGCGATGGTGGTGGTGGCAACGTTTGTGAAGCTATAATGGTCTATGTTAATACTTGTATAAATATTTATAAATTCACTCAAAATTAAGAAAGTTTTCTATTACTTCTTCTTTTTTTTTAAAAATTTTTAATTTACATTTTAAGAGTCACTTAAATTTTGAAGTGATATTATTTATGATTATCAAATGAGCTTAATTGATTTTCACTTAAATTCAGTTTGTTTTGACGTAAAATATTTTTGTCAATAATATTTTACTTATTTTTAGTTGTTTGGTTGAACAAAAAGCAAGTAAATTTTTTTTTAAGAAAAATAATTTTTTTGTATCATTTTCCTAAAAATGACTTACTTTTAAAATTTTCGTAAGTCAATTTTTACAAATTTGACTCTCATTCACTACTTTTTCAACACTTACTAAAAATTCATAAATGATATTTTATTAAATCTAAAATTTTCTTTTAAGTAATAAAATATTTTTGTTTCAAACGTCAATCATAAATAAATTTACAACAAACATATTTTTTTATATAAAATATTTTATATCGAAATAAACAAATGTTAATATATTTAATTTTAAGTACTAAATTAAGTTATGAAACATCACCTTAATCATGCTATGATTTGAGAGATTGTGTTATTTTAATTTTGTGGACAAAACAGCAATTAATTACTGTTATTTTTGCCGTGTTAGAGTTGGCATACATTTTCTAGGTTCATTTGAAAACGTGATTAATTGTGGAATTTTCTAGAAAACATGTGCTTTTGACAAAAATTTTTGATCGATTCTCTGTAGATGATGGATGTGTTTGATGGCGACAAGACATGCTAATCGCTACTGGGGCATATATGATTTTAGAAAGAAAAATATTTGGGAAAAAAGAATACTGCTGTGCCTAAGGCACAATAATTACTGTTGTACATTTTGTGAAAGTTTGGTGGGAATGTTTTCGATAATTTAAACCGTCATGTTATAGGGTTCATTTAGAATATTATTCATATAAAAAATTAAATTAATCGGATATTCATAATCTCATGATTAAGTCTTAATTGTTTTTAAAAATTTATAAAAGTTATCTTAACCGTTAATTTTTATAAAAACAAATGTGATTTGATTATAGGGTTACAAATATCCAATCAATTTGATTTTTTGTATGAATGATCTACTCGACGAACTCTATAATATGAACGGTTCAGATCATCAAAAAATATTCGGAACAACCTCCCACAAAGGACGCAATAGTAACTACTCTGTCTTAGGCACAGCAGTATCCCTTCTCAAAAATATTTGGGAGTTTTAAATAAGATCTACGAAAAATGGTCTCATATTCTTTTTCTTTCATTTTTAACCCTCTCTAATTTTATATCATTAGGAATGAAATTTAGAAGACGGTAATATTTTGAATCCAGACTTATCAACTTATAGATTATCTAGAATTATCTTATGATTCAAATTTATTTTATATGTAAATTTCATACTATACAAATTTATTCTCTACTATAAAATTACCCATCTAGAGAAATCTAAGTGGATAAGCCTGGCACAATAAACTTATTCTTTCTAAAAACTCATGTAAACTAAAGTAATGACATCGTCATTAGTGACAATAATTTTAGTAGATTGAGAATTTGATATATGATTCATTAATATATTTTTTTATTTGTATACGTAATTAGATGGTTAAGGTTAATTATTTTTTAATTTGATTAGAAATATGACACGATTTGAAACCACAAATATTAATAGATTGAATATGCGTAATCTGAATATGATCATCTAACTAATATAAAAATCCGTGTCAACATGTGGACACGAATTCACTATTGACCGTGAGAAGTGGCGGAGCCATAACAGGCTTAGGAGGGTCATGATTTGATTTTGATTTTGATTTTGATTTTGATTTTGATTTATTTTATTATTATTATTATTTTTTTTTTTTGTATTGTTCACACATAATATGTAGTTTATTTAGTACTCTGGGAGCACCATGTAGTGTTATTTATGTGGTGGTCTAAATCAATAATACAGTGTCAAATTTTATGAATGGAACATAGCAACTCATTATTGTTAGGTAATTGGAAGATAATAGGTGAATCACTTAGTATGAGTTGTGATTTCTTATATCTAAAGCACCACGTCATCAACACCACATAATATTCTGAGATTATCTAATAATTTCTATTCAAAACACATTTTTATAATCAATACTATCTCTCTAATATTTTTCTATCAAATAAAAATTATAGAAATTTTATAATGATTTGTGCTATAAATGATATGCTTCTATTTTTTAAAATTAAGAATTTTAATTTGTAATTTTTTGTACTAAAATTGCATACTTACATTATTATTGTGACCGAGTTATTCCAGTTGTTATAAATAATAAATAATTAAATTTTTATACTTAATTTAGCTCATAAAATTATTATTATTTTATTGTTAATCATAAAAAAAAAAAATTAAAATTATAAAGTGCCCCCTCTACCTAAATTTCTTGGCTCTGTTGCAGACCGCAAGTAATCCAAATGCAACTTGAACCTAGGAGTCATAGTATTTAATGTTTTATTTTCAATCCTGGATTAAATTTTGGTATTGGAAGAAAATTTGTTTGTTTGTTTGTGAAGTTTTGTTGAATGTTTGGATATTAATGGATGTTAGCATTTCAGATTAAATGCGTAATGAATTATTCATGAATCTTTTAATTTATTTTTTGAATATTGACATATATATTATGTGAGTGAGTGCTAATGTTTAAACAAATTACCTTTATACATGTGATATGAAATAAATTTGCTTGAAATAATCTGTATAATTTGCTTATTACATGTTAAACATATACGATTATAAGTACGTCAGGTCAGTGTCAAAATAATTGACATATTGAATTAAATAAATTATATCAATGTTAAAATATTTGAATACAAACTCAGGTTCACATTACACGAAAAATGACACGTTTCTCAACTTAAATTTCAACATGTGAAATCTATTACTCTCAAATTGGTTAGGATTAATATATGGCTACCAAAATATTACACTCATTAATCCAAGGATCGATCTTGGTGATAACATTCAACATGTCTAAGAGATTTATGGTAGTTTGAAAAATGCTACTCCACTTGTTTTGACAGATAAGCGTTGTCCACGAAATCCATTTTTTTATGGGACTTTAACTCTTTCTTCTTCTTCTTTCTTTTCTTTTTTTTTTTTTTTTTTTTTTTTTTTTTTGTTTGTTTTTTTTTATTATATAACAACCAAAAAAAATGATTTTTATTAATGTAAATTTTTTCTTTAAAAAAAAAAAATTACAAGGAGATTACATACAAATACACGAATAAAAAGCTGGCCAAGTTTAAAACACCAAAAACTGAAAGCATATTCTAATTGGTTTTCTAAGAATAGAGAGATTCTCTCTCTTGCCAATTTTTGTTCGGGAATTGACTATTTTAATTTTTTATGAAAAAATGTGCAGAAAAATAAAGAGAATAATTAATTTTTTTATAGTAATTTTTTGATTTTTTAACTATTTTCTCACTTCCCAAACAACTCCTATTGGAGAGGGTCGTTGGGCTTAAATAGGGTACTTCGATAATCCAAATGATTCATCTTATAAGTTTTGTTAAGCAAATGATTTATACAATAAATACAAAAAAAAAAAATAATAATAATAATTGTAATATATGATAATATTACATTTGTCTTCAATAAATAAATAACAATTATAATTTTGAAAATAGATTGTCTATATATAATTTTTTTGGGATAATTACACTTTTTACCCATGTAATTGGATTCAAATTTCATTTTAGTCTCTATACTTTCAATTGAACAATTTAATCCCCACACTTTAAGTGTAATTTCAATTTGGTCTTTTTATCCAAATTGAAGGTTAAAATTAACAATTTTGGACTCTCAAAATTTTTCTAAGGTGTACACCTAGACAAATTAACAAAAATTTAGACGGAATGACCAAATTAAAATTGGGCTTAAAGTGTAGAGATCAAATCGTTCAAATTAAAAACTATATAGAATAAAATAAAATTGAGTCAAACTATAGGGGTGAAAAGTGTACTTAAACTTTTTTTTTTTAAAGACAAATGTAGCTTAATCTTATGACTACCGATAACTAATCATTGTAATTTTTGCATGAATGATTTATTTCAATAAATTCTATAAAATAAATATTGTGCGGAGGATATCGGAAAACAGTCAACCACACCAAGATAGTTGACGGCTTCGAATATGGAGTAGAAGAACTATAAAAATCCAAGAGAGAGAAACAACTGTAAACTAACAAAATATCAAGATTTGCGTGGTTCGACCTAAACTTACGTCCACAGACAATTACAAATAGAAGGTTTTTACTAGCAAAGATAACAATGCTCTGGAGAGTTACAGTAGTGACGAATATTTCACATATAACTAAACTCACCAAGTCTAAATACAAGCCTTCTCACCAAATTCAAATTCCTTCTATATAAGTCTCACGAAACTAAAATTTCAATCAAAAGATACCATGTGACCAAAGGCCACACCAAAATCGCCATAGACGGCTCCATGGAACTAAAAAATTCAATTAAATAAATGAGAGTCTCTATATATTTATAGCCAAAGAATCTTTCCTAAAGCAAAATAAGTTTCCGTCAATTAAAAACCAACCAGGAAGTACTAAATCCAAAAGGGCGAATTATATTAACGGTCTCTATAGTTTGGGACTTATATTATTTTGGTTCCTGCCTTTTCAATTATGACACATTTGACCATAAATTTTGAATCTTGTTCAAAATAAGGACAATTGAATATACCGTTAGTCAATTTCAAAGTCAAAGTTGACAATTTGATAAAATATAAACTAATTTGACAAAAATAAATATCAAAAAAATATTTTTGAATTTTTAAAAATTATTTCTACACACCAAAGAAAAAATTATGTAACGTTGATAAATCTTTTACACGTTTATTTATTTTACCAAATTAATTTTTATTATCTGTTTAGATGATGATCACGTAATGGGTGGTTGTTTTTATTTTTATTAAATTGGTTTTTATTTTTTCAAAAGTCAAATATGGTAACAACTTTGATATCATTTTAAACCAAACCATTAAATCAAAAAATTCAAAACTAAAAATATTTTATATATTAAATATATTGATGACACGTTAAAAGCCTAACAACCATCTATTACATGATCATTATCCAAACACATAATAAAAATTAATTTGGCAAAAAAAAAAGGGGTACTTTTTCATAAATCCCTTTTCACTTACTTATGTTCCATTTAATTTATATTATTTTCTTACATTCTTATAAGTCATATGTGTGACATAGTTATCAAAATACCCCTAATAATATTCACATTTACAGTATAAATGTTCCATGATGTAAATGTTCACACTGTTAATAATGTAAATATTCACACTGTCAATGTGAATATTCACATTGTAAAATAACAATGTTCACATTACCAAATTATTAACCGTTCAAAAAATATTTGTAAAGGTAGAAATGTTTATAAAATATCTTAAATATGAGAATTAAGATTTAGTATATCAAATGTTCAAATAATATGACTTATTAGAATATAATAATATTTTACGGACTAATTAGGATACAAACACTTGAAAAAGGATTTTCTAATAAATCTCCAAAAAACAAATAATAAATAAATATTTAAAAGATTTATCAATTTTATATAATTTTATCTTTAGTTGGTAGAAATAATTTTTAAAAATTTTAAAATATTTTTTAACATTTATTTTTATCAAATTAGTTTATATTTTATCAAATTGACGATTTTAACTTTGAAATTAAGTAATGGTATCTTCAATTGTCTTCATTTGGAACAATATTCAAAATATAGGATTAAATATGTCATAATTAAAAAATTAAGAATCAAAATGACACGAATCCCAAACTATAGAGACTGTTAGTACAATTCACCCAATCCAAAACTTTAGAAAATTCCAAACCAAATCAAATAGGTCTTTCACAAGTCTAAACTAATATGAGAGCCAAAACCAAATCAATATTTAATTACTCACAAATTCTATTTCAATTTACATATAGAATACCAAATTCAAATCATATTGAAAATAGACATTAAACTAATAATCTGACAATAAAAACTTTCGAGTCACTAAAATGAGCTCTTAAATGCCCTTTTAGATTCAATAGAACTTCTCTAATTAGATTATCAACAGGACAGAATCCAATTCGTTCTAAAACTAAGAATAAGTTTCCGATCTTTGCAGAGCTAATAAACAAGATCAGCCAAGATCAAATCAAAAAAAATAAATAAATAAATAAATAAAATAAAAATAATGTTGCCGAGTAACCCGCAAAAGGAGCACCACACCGACCGCAGTCATTTAAATAAAAAAAGAAGAAAAAAAAATATGGTGCTTGTGGTTGTGGTGAGGGATTGATAGTATTGCAATGATGATGATAGATTGGTGGTGCCAACGTTGTTTTGTTGTAAGGAGAGGGGACCAAGGGTTGTGACAGCAATGCTTGTGCGGGTGATGACTACCGTTGAATATAGAAATTAGAATGTATAATTTTTTTTAAAATTTTTAGTACTATGCACATAATTTATGATTGTGTCAATTATTAATTTAGTATTGTTTCCTTATTTATATCGTTTTATAAATTGTATCATGAATCTATTATATATACATGACCTCTATCCCATTCACTATTTTCATTCTTTTTGATATCAGAGTTAGGTTATGCACTTAGTAATTTTGCTTCACCGGCGGGTGGGCAACCTTGCCTTGGTCGCCTGTCGGACCACAATACATTCTACTACCATATTTTCTTTCAGTATCACTTCATGGTGATTTCTTCCTTTATCCACTGGTTTATTTTTATCCCAAATATCTCTGTCATATATATTTTTTTTACTCGCCATTCAAATTTTTTTTTTTTTTTGTATTTTTGTTCCACTTTGTCTTTTCCTCTATTTCAACCTCAAATAGGTTTCTATTTTCAAACCTACTTGAGTTTGAGGGGGGGTATTATACCTATATCATTGTGAGCATAGTGATATACCATGTGAACCACCTAAGTTGTCCCATATGGTGCACAATGCAAGTCGCCTCCTTTGGCGCACAACTAAAGCCGCCTCCTGGCGCACTTTCTAATAAGCCGTCCCTTAGTGAACTCAGTCATCTGTTGCCATCATCGTTTAACACCACATCATAAGTTATGTGTGTGCCATACTTGCTGGTTCAACACCCAGTTTTCCACATCGGTCCGGCATGACCCCTTTAAATTGTTTTGACATTGATTTTGGTTAGTTCCTACAACGGTCCAGTATAACCCCGTAAACTGTCCCAACATTGATTCTGGTTAGTTCCTGCAACGGTCCGATATGACCCCGTAAACTGTCCCGACATTGATTCCGGTTAGTTCCTGCAACGATCTGGCATGTCCCTTAAACTGTCCTAACATTGATTCCGGTTAGTCTCTACAATGGTCTGGCACGACCATAAACTGTATCCCAGCATTAGATCCGGCCTCTAATGCCGACCAAGGTCATGTTGGCTGCTGACTAGGGTATTTCCTGGCCATAGATGCTTTGGTAGCTCTTTTAGGGTAGTTCAATCTCTGTTTTTTCCCATTTCTAGGGTGGGGTGCTGATGTATTAAGCACTTTTTGGCCTTTTTTATTTAGTGGACTACCAGATTTGTTCGGTGGCATTTATTTAGACTAGCCGTTGAGTTTTTTTCCGGCTTCTTCCAGTCATCCATTGACAAGCTGCAATTGTTGAATATCTTCTTACCAGTTTAAGTGAGAGTGTTGAATATAGAAATTAGAGTACATTGAATCTTTTTGTTTTTAGTAATATGTATATAATCTGTGATTGTGTCAATCACAAATTTAGTATTATTTGCTTATTTGTATCGTTTCCTAAATTGTATCATGAATCTATTATATATTGTAGCTTGACTTTTTCGTGCCCCCTTTCGGAAGGCGAATAAGCCCTACAATATCGGACTCTCGCGGTTCTGAATCTGATTCCACAAGTGCAATGTGAAATAGATAATCACCAAAAAGTCCTAATCTGGCAATTCTTTTGAAAAATCGATTCTGAATCAAATTGCAAAAAATGGACCGCTTTGCCAGATACAGAGTCGCCACCTAAATTTTTTTTTGTTGGGGGGAGATGGGGACGGAAATTTAGGAAACTCATGACTCGTGCCAAAGGCTACGTGTCCGTCATCACGAAGATTGTCTCCGCTAGGGAACTTAGGTATGAGAGGGGAATGTCATGAATTGAGCATCCCCGCTCGCCCAATCAAAGATCGACCTCTACTAATCATGACATGAATTTTATCTACATTATATGCTCTTGTTCCGATTTATTAGGCTAGCATTACTATATGATGTGCGCACACATAAGTATAGACTACATTTGCAAGAATTGGAACACTTGATTCATGTTTGTTTTTGAAAATTGTTTCGAAATATGTACCACTTGAAAAAGTGATCGCATATAAACATTACTCAAATTATTCCAATTCAAGCAATTAACCTTCATCCACAGGCATTCAAACAGATATAGCATTTAAGCAATTACCCTCATGGAAAGCATGCTAGACATGACAACAATCACATTCATGCAATTATGCTAAAATAAGTAAAGGCTCACCTAATACTCCAAGACAAAAGAGAAATGAGTTAGAAAAATACATGATTCCTAACTATGCAGTTATGGCTAATGCAACACATGCGATATGCAATCTAAATAGGCGCGACTATTAACATGGCATATGAATCAATTAAATAACATGCGATCTAAGCACGTATTCAAAGAAGCATTTAAACTAACAATGCAAGTTATAATGATGAACCGAGCCTCGGTGCATACAAGACAAATGAATGCAAACATGGAGAATGCTAGACAAAACATGATGCCCCTAAACTAACCATCATAAGCTAGTAAATAAAAGGGAGAAAGACGTGGGATTGGAAGACATACACGTTATTACAACATTACGCTCTCACGAAGGAGAGTCCGAATGAATTAACTAGCTAACTAATTAAAGCTAAGCTAATTAAGCTAACTATTACAAAATGAAATGGATAATTAGCTAAACTACTTAACTAATTATTACAACAAATGAATTAACTATTCTAGTTAACTAAAATAGTTAAAAGACGAAATCAAACAACTAGTTAACTAACTAATTAATCACAACAAATATGTAAGCTAAATATTTAAACTAAACAGGCTCGATATGCGAGGAATACTCATGCACGTGCTCGGCTTCCACCCAAAAAGCCACTGTTTTGCTTCTGAATGCCTCTGTTACACAGTTGAACACTTATACTTTTGTCCACCTCTAGAATAGCTCTGCTCTGCTCAAAAAACACACTGCTGGATTTTGCATTGGTGGCCGGCTGGCCAAGAGTGATTGTCTGCCAGCCACTGCTGCAGGGTTCACCTTGCTGTAATAGAGAACAAGCAGAGAATACACAGGGTATTCTCAAGGGTTGTCTGCACAACTCACCCCTCCTTCTCATGAACAAATCAAAGGAGAGACAAAACTTGGTCCACAAACCACCAACTCAAGCACTTTCCTTGCATGATGGCTTATGAACCAAAGTGTGCAAGTTCAATAAATACAACAAAACAAGACTCAAACCTCCTCTCTTTCATGAATTGATCAAGGGAAGTGGTAATCTTGGAAACTTGAACCATTTCATCACTAATGAGTATGAAATGCCTCAAACTTCCATGTGTTCAATTGACGTCCGATTGAACACGAAACCAAATTCTTATCTTGCACCATTTTTAGTCCCATTTCAATTACTTTATTTTCTTTACCAACCATCCTTTAATTCATTGAGTCTAATGGTAAGTTTAAATCCTCTAATGGAAAGAGGGCTCAAACCAAGAGTTGTTTTAGGCATGAAAAAGACATCATACCGTTGGTAATGAACCCCAAAGGGATTAAACCATAAAGTATGACATCTCAATCTCATACTTAAACAAACAAATAGTTTGAAACCACTTTCAAAGCAAAACAAAAGCCAAGAGAGGAGGGAGGTTGCAGTGATGATTAAGAGTCATCACAAGTATGGAAAGCCATAAATAAATGCAATCAAGTCAAATAAGATGGAGTCTGAGGCCTAGAACACCAAACTCATGAGGACAATTACACTACAAGCATGCAAAACAAAACTCAAATGCAATTATCAATTAAAAACAGTGCTAAAACAGTCTAAAAATAGTCCTAAAATATGCTGGAATTAAGACAAAAATAGCTAGATTAATATGCTAAAACATAGCACAAGCTAGCTAGTAAGCAAGACACAAGGAGGGGAGGCTAATCCTCCAAATTTGGACTTCAAAACATTATTTTGGCCACTGAAATAGCTCTAAAAAACAATGTTTAAAAGCTCAAAAACAAATAGTAAAAGGATAGGAAACACAAGTGGAAAGGTCTTCAAAACAAGGTGCAAAGAAGGGTGAACGACCGCTCAACCTTTAATGACCTTAAAACCCAAGTTTCAGCCCAAAAATACAGAGTTTTTATAGCCCAAAAACAATTGGAAAATTGCAAGAAAAAGAGTAGTTAAAGCAAGCAAAGAGGCAAAGCCTTATACCCTTGAAGAGGAAAACCAATTCCAAGCAACAAAAAAAAAGAAGCAAACACACCCTCAAGAGCTCAAACGAGTCTCTAAGATACCTCAGCTCAAAGATGAAGAGGTTTGGTCAAGGGTGTATAGGCAAAGATGAAGGATATGTAGGCTAAAGTGTAGAAATTTGCTAGAGAGAGAGAAAAAATTTTGCTTAAATTTTTTCTAACCTTAAAGCAAGAGAGAGAGGTCTCCTATATATAGAAAACATGAATCTCCCTCAAGAACATCCAGCCATACACGTGGGAGCAGATGCATGCATATGTGCAAACAGCTAGCAAAACTGTCACAAAATATCTGCAAAAGACATTGGTGGCCGGTAGGCCATCACTGATGGTCGGAAGGCCATATCAGTGGCCGACAACCAAGAGTGATGGCCGACAGCCCAAAGAGGTGGCCGGCAGGCCACCAGAAGCTGTAGGCCTGAAAATCTTAGGTTTGGTCCAAGAATGAGGCAACAGATGTGCAGGGTTTGAAAGGCTCAAAGCTGTGGCATTCTGTTGAGGACTTCGACCACTTGACAAGCATATACATTCATCATTGGGTGTGCACGCGATGACGTCCAAGTCGTAAGGGCCGCTAAAATTGGCGTGAGTGAATGTCAAAGCCCGAAGACGACCCATTTTGATAAGGCCATAAGATTTAGACAAACAATCAAGACAGAAATAAATGGTTGCGCCCGCAGGCTGCTTACGTATCCGTTTGTAAGAAATCAAACCGGCGTAGTTCTGGGGCAAGATGCAAATTATATGCACAATGACTTTGAAAGCTGGACTAACACGCTTCGCGAAGCTGGCTATTTTGAAAACTCATGATCATACAAGATGATGCAATAAGTAATAACAAATGCAATAAGCAAGATAACAACATATAAATGAGCAGCTTCAAGCTAAAACCAACAAAGGTTCCATGCAAGAAGATCTAAAACACACTTGAACGACGCCAAAACAAGAGATGAGGAAAGAAAACACAGCTCAGAGTTGCGCCTCGTGCGTCTTGAGAAACTGAGAAATAAAAATCACTCGGGGTCGTGCTTCACACGTCCCGAGAAACTAAAGAACAAAAAATCGCTCGGGGTCATGTTTCATGCATCCTGAGAAATAGAGGAACGAAAATTGCTCGGGGTCGTGTTTCGCACATCCCGAGAAACAAGAAACCGCTCAAGGTCACGTTTTATACGTCTTGAGAAACAAGAAAGACAGCTCGGCTCTCACTTTGTGCATCCCGAGAAACAAGAGAACTTGCTCGGGCTCACGCTTCACGCGTCCAGAGAAACAAGAAAAAACTGCTCGGGCTCGCACTTCATGTATCCCGAGAAAAAAGAGAAACCTGCTTGGGCTCGCTCCACGCGTCCTGAGAAAAAACACACCTAGGGCCACGCTTTATGTGTCCTGAGATACAAGAAAAGTTGCTCGGGCACACGCTTCACGCGTCCCGAGAAACAAGAGAACCCACTCGGGCTTGCGCTTCGCTCATCCCGAGGAACAAGAAAAATCGCTCAGGCTCGCGCTTCACATTTCTTAAGAAACAAGAAAAATTGCTCAGGCTCGCGCTTCACGCGTCTCAAGATAAAGCATACCCAGGGCCACGCTTTACGCGTCCTGAGATGCAAGAAAAGCCGCTCGGGTTCACGCTTCACGCATATCCAGAAATAAGAGAACCCACTCAGGCTTACGCTTCGCGCGTCCCGAGGAACAAAAAAAATCGCTCGGGCTCACGCTTCACCCATCTCGAGATAAAACACGCCCAGCGCCACACTTCACACGTCTTGAGATACAAGAAAAGACACTTGGGCTCACGTTTCACATGTCCCGAGAAACAGAGTGGTGTGTGATAGATGCACAAAAGTGAATAAACGCGATAGATGCACAAAGGGAACATGTCAATTCTATGACAATGCATATGCTATGCAAGATAGGAAACCAACGTATTGAAAGCATGTTCTATTAAAGGAACAAAAACATATTCTATGCATGAAAGAAGAGCATATTCTATGTGAAATAATTGATAGCATGTTCTACGCATGAATTATAAACAATACAAAACATGCACGCAACACATGTATATGTGAAATGCATATTCTACGCAACGAAAGAGAAAGAAAGCGTAAAACGTATAAAAAGGACATTCAATAGCACCTTCCGATTTACCTCTCGGAGGAATTGCAATACGTTCAAAAGGATACACCTCGTTCATATTGACAAGTGATGAACATCGTGCACCAAAACACAGTTTTGAGCTTCCTTAAAAACAATGTGAACCCAACAGTGAACCTTCCATACACTTCTCGGGAATAAAAGACACAAAACAGCATCAGGACACAAAGGAGGGCTACCGGCCACCTGCTAGCCACATGGAAAGGAAAGGCTACCGGCCACCTGCTGGCCATCAAAAAGCCTTGCCGGCCACCGATGGCAGTTCGGGGCTTTTCAGACATTTCACCTACGGGTCTTTAAATACAAGCCTCAAGGCTTCATTTCCTCATAACCCTAGGTCCGAAATTGCTCTCCCTCTCTCTCTAGACACTTTCCCTCTCTAGATCCGAGCTTTACATGCATTTTCCAACGCCCCATGCACACTTTATTCGTTAAACCTCTTGATTCTCTTCCTTGTGTACTGATCCAAATTTGTTTTTGACGCTTTTTTCCTCATTTTCACCTATCTAGGCTTGTTCTCCTCGAGTTTCCCTCAGGTTTTGTAGACTTTTTCAGGCTTTGACTTTTTCTCCTATTTTCTCTCTCCTAGGGTTGACTTTTTCCAATGTTACCCTATTTTCCTCATTTTTCTTCACTTTTAACCTACTTTTCACCCATTTTCTAGATGGCATATGAGATTTCACATGACGGGGCTCCTCCAGAGATTCCACCTATATTCCCACCCGTTGCAGAGGTAGAGGAGCCGGTAGTTGCCGAGGCCGATGAGGCGACTGAGGGCATCGAGATCGACCTCTAGGCGGAGTTTGAGCCCGAGGTTGAGCTAGAGTCGCTACCTTTGAGGGTACGACCTTTTGATCCAGTGAGATATCATCTCCGCATACATATCTTGCCACCTGGCGGCATTAGGCACTTCAGCGACTTTACTTGCGGTGTACTAGAGGACCTCCTACTGAGGGAGCTGGCCTCTGTAGACGTCCCCGAACGCATCCCGGGGAGGGGGTGCAAATCCCCCCCCCCCCCCCCGCGTTCTGGTTCGATATTGGGTCACTACAGTTCGAAGGACTCAAATGTCACGGTTCTTAATCTTGAACCAAAGAGTCCAACTCTGGCAAATCGTTTTGAAGAAAAACTGATTTTTGAAAAGAAGTGCCAAACATGGACTGCTTTGCCAGATTACAGAGTCGCCACCTAAATATTTTAAAATGGGGAAATTTAGGAAACCCTGACTCGGTGCCGAAGGCCACGTGTCCGCCATCACCAAAGTGACTTGGCTCGGGAGCTTGGGTACGATTGGGGAAGGTCATCTATGAGCACCCCCTCTCGCCCGGTCCGAAGACAGGCCTCTACTAACCGTGATATCCGTTTTTGAAAACTTTATGAATTCTTATTCCGGTTATTAGCCTAGAATTACTATGTTGTGCGCACAGCAAACAAGTATAGACTAGATCGCCTAATTTGGAAATAAGCATTGCATATCCGTCTTATTTGGAAAACAGTTTGAAATTGCTACTCGCGAGTAGGCTAAAACACGGATTTCAATGAGTATTCCCAACTCAAGTAATCCAACCTCCACCCACAGGCATTCAAGCAGTTTATCACATAAGCACTTAGCCGCATGGCAGACATACTGTCATGTTAACATTCACACGCATGCGACATGCTAAAGCATAAAACTTACATCGTACTCCGTGCCAAAACAAGAAACCAGTTAGCAAAACATGCATGACCTAGTTTATGTTAAGTGACTAATGCATCGCATACGGAATGTAATCTAGACAGGCTCGGCTATCCTAAGCATGGCACATGAAATGCAACAACTATCACGTATTCAATTTGGAATTGAAAGTACGATGCAGTTTGTATGATGTACCGAGCCCGATGTATGTAAACAAATGCATGAATGCACGCATGCATTGCATAAGGTATGCTAATTTAGATGTGCCCTAATCTACCATCATAAGCAGGTACATAAAAGGGTAGAAAGAAATGGGGGTTGGAAGACATACACCCACTCACACACACTTATTACAAATGCGCCCTCACTCGGAGGGACCAAAAGAATAATACAGTCCAAAGAATAAATGAATAAATTATTACAAAATTCTAATTACTAAAATTAAATCAAGTAAATAAAAGAAAGGGGCCTCAGCCCTGCCTCGGGATGCGCGAATGATGCATGCTCGTTGCGACTTGCCCGGAAAAGCCTACACCGTGCCACTGCCACCTCTGTTTTTACTGCCCCGTCTCTCCAAAAAATACCAAAGTCCCAGGAAACCTTCCTTGTGTTCTGCTGACTGCCACCGGCTGGAGGAAACTACCACCGGCTGCTTGTGGTGGCCACCGGCTGCAAAATAGTCTATCGGCCAGCAATACAGTGCCGGTCGGCACTCTTTCCTGCCGGTCGGCACAAAATTCCTGCAGAAGACAGTTTGACAGCAACAGCAGGCAGCAGTGCATGGTATTGGATTTTTGAGCATATTTATGCATGGCCAATGCTTCCTATCATGAATGGGACTCAAGGAAACATGGCTCTTGGTTCTAGGGCTATCAATTGTGCACCTTGGTGCATGATAGCCTAAGATACCAAGGTTGCATTTCAATGTAAAAATGCATGCAACACAACAATGATAACTAAGTCCCTATCATGCCAAAGTCAAGGGCCTTAGTGACAGGGGAATTGAGGTGTGTTTTGTCACTTGGAGTACAAACACCCCTCATTTCCCACACTTGGTTTGACACCCCAAACCAAGTAATGAAATGCAATCCATGCAAACATGCATCAACAATGCAACATGACACAAAAGTGTAAGGCATGCCAAATGCTATGTGACACATCATGGGAAGTATACAATACTAAGCATGCACAATGCAAAGTGTGATATAAACATGGACACCTAAGGCAATAGGATTGTCTTATGTCAAGATCATGTTGACTAAGCATGCAACACACATATACTAAACATGCAATGGTAGACTAAGCTACAATGGGACAGCCCTCAAACCTCCCTAAAACAGTGGCAAAACATGCCCAAAATGATGACCAAAACTCATGCAAGCATGCAAGGCAATAGGCCCAAAACCAAGGGCACCAAAGAGAGTACCTTACTACCATTATCAAGGCCACTCATGGCATGCATCTAACAACCAAAAACAGACTTCTACCATGCAAAATGACACCCAAAACCCACATATGGCAGCCCCAAAATGTATTAATCATGCAAGCATACACAATGCCAATTCCTAGACATAAAAGGGGACACCCTTGAAGCATGAAAATGGTCACATATGTAAACATACACACATGATTTATGGACTGAAATAGGGTCACAAATGATGCCAAATCATGAGGATGATCAATGTTGAACATGCTAGGAACCAAAATGCATGAGGCTTACAAGCCTAGAATACAAAACAACCATGTCAAGCACACTATACATGGCAAAATCAGTGGCTCACAGCCCTAAAACATGGCAAATCAAGACCAACATCTTCAAGATGCTAAGCTAAAAACATGGAGATACATGAGGCTAAACACATGGCATGTCTCTAAGCAAAATGGAACATTACAAAGCAAGTATGGGAAGCATGTTAAGGGCCACGAAACCAACCTTAGACAGAGGTATAACATGACTTAAAACACCCCAAAAAGTTCTGAAATGAAGCCAAATGCAAGCATGCACACATGCTACCTCATGAGCCAAGAATGAAAGCCAAAGATGGACAAAGGGGAGAGGGGTGTCCCTCCCCTACATGAGACTTCAAAACACCTCCCTCACCACTGAAAACCCACTGGTTTTCAATGGTGAGAAGACCAAGAACACCAAGTAGACGAAGCCTCACCAAAAAGACGCCAAAATGGCCAAACAAAGCCTAAAAGGGTGAGCCTTTACTCAAACCACAAAATGACCTTAATGAAGGTTCAAGAGCAAGTAAAAACAAGAGCTTTTTCAGTTATAGACAAAGCTCAAAACACAAAGCAAGAGGGGTAGAAACTAGTTGCAAGAATGGGGAAACTAAAGTAACAAACTCACCCTTAAAGATCCTTTGAAGAACAAGTGGAGCAGCCCTTCTCTAGTGATTAAAACCAGTCCAAAATCACAGTAAACAACCCTCCAAGTCCCTCAATCTCGAGCTAAGGTGCAGTAGTGTGTGTAATGGTGCAAAAGTAAGGTAAAACCACACTTTTAGGCCTAAAAACACACACACAAGAGGAGAAAGAGGGAAAATATAGAGAGAGAAGATATATGACAGAGGTATAGATACACAAGCTCTGGTTTTTCTATCTCAAATGGCTAACCCTTGAGCAATGGAGAGGGGTGGTCTTTATATAGGCCAAGACCAAGCCAAGACTTAATGGCTAAGCAAAGGAAAAAGGTTTAAAGGGGTCAAAGGGGGTGCAAGGCTTCTTGGAGAAGCCAAAACAGCTGGCCAAGCTTCTCCAAGAAGCTTGGCCAAAAGGGTTCAAGCTTCTAGAAGCTTTAGGGGGGGCAAAGGTGCATATGGGCCAACCCTATGCACGGGGAGGAGAGATGGTGTAATCCAGCTGGCACAGCTGGCATGCACCATCCTCAGGGGGGGTCAGAAGGGTCACCGGCCAGCCAAAAACGTCACCGGCACAAAAAAGTGCCGGTCGGCAACATATAGTGCCGACCGGCCAAAGTTTTTGAGAAAACAGTGCCGACGGACAAAAGGGAGTGCCGGTGGGGTGTGGGGGCAGCCGGTGGGATTCAGGGATGGCTAACAAGCCTCCCCCTACCCTCAAATGCAAAAACACACAAGCCTTGGTACAAAACCAAGCACAGAACAAACCGGTTGAGAGGTCCTGAGGCACGGCGCGTAGCCGGGACCTCCGGGAACTCAAAACAAACACCAACATGGATAATCACCGAGCGTTCCAACGGTGACGTCCAAGTCTTGAAGACGGTCAAAAATGGGATGTCTACAGCCTCCTACTTTTCATCTAGCGCCACTAAGGTATGAACTCTGTTTTCATGCATTCCTGCCTTTCTTTAATTGCATTTCTTGCATTACCTTCCATCTGACTATACTTTCATCACTGCCTGATTTGAGTCATCTGTTCTTTGCCATAGGGAGACGTTCGTGCCTATAGGGGGTATGGAGCGACGACAGCTAGAGATTGGTATGACGAGCTCCTTGCTGGAGTCCGTGACATTGTCAACGAGACTAGCTTTGGCCTGACACGAGTCATTGCGAGCCGTCCTCTTCTAGAAGCACTTGTGGAGAGGTGGCGAGACACCACCAATTCCTTCCACTTCTCTACTACTAGGGAGATGACGATGACTCTCTACAACTTCACCATGATCACAGGCTTAAGAGTAGGGGGTCATCCGATCCCTTTCGACATAGATGTGGGGGAGTGGGAGGCAGCGTGGATCAAGCTACTAGGAACGCGTCTACCCTTGGTACTGGCCAGCTATGGTCAGATATAGTTGGTTCATTGAGCAGTTCCAAAGGAGCAAGCTTGAGATGTTAGAGGAGATGGAGCAGTACACGCGGGGCTTCCTGATGTTTATCCTCGGTACCACCTTGTTTTTAAACAGGTGGAACACTGTGGGCTTATATCTGTTGAGCGCACTGGTGACCCTCCCTCAGGTACGCTTTTATGACTAGAACGGAGCTGGCCTCGCCACCTTGTACGGATATATCAGCTCTACCTTCGCCTGAGGGGAGAGCTGATCGGAGGCTACTGGCGAGCCTGGGAGGTATGCATTACGATTTTTCCCTTTACATTCTACGCTCTCTGCTTTATATCTATTCAACACCGGTGATTTCTGCTTTGCACTTTCTGTATCTGTTCATGTTGTATGCCTTCTGCTTTGCACTTTCTATATCTATTCATGCTTTGATCACATATCACTGCATTTTCCTCGTAGCTATGGGTCTATGCATATTTCCCATCTTTTGCCCCAGAGCCTATGGAAAAGCTCCTCTTGGCGGTTCCTTACTCGAGGTGATATGATGGCCGATGTTAGTGTAGGACTCGCGAGTCTTTTGCATTCTTTCGCCACTACTTCAACACTATGGCCACCCACGAGGTGACCTGAAACACAACCATTTTTTCTTTACAACTGTTCTGATTCACACTTTAGCAACTGGCAGCTCTATGTGCTCATGTCTTCTGTTTGCCTTTTGCTTACAACTTTGGATCTACATATATTTCACTTCCCTGGCTCCAGTCCCAGTGAGGATAACTCGCGATTCGAGCGACGCTGCCTTGTAGATCGAACTTTCCCGTACTTTTGCCACTTCTTTGACACAATCACAATGGACCAAATAAACATATTGCATTGTTTTACACTACGTGGTCACTCTTATGTTGTTGCATCTGTACCACATTGCCATTCTTATACTACACTAACTTCTGACATTACACTGATTTCTGACACCGCACTGCCATTCTGACACTGCACTGATTTTCTCATATTGCACTGATTTCATAGGTTGACTGGCACCTTTGGGCGGGCATTCCCCAAGTGTCGAGGATGACCTACACCGCTGCATGGCATGCCTCTACGATGAGGATTCTGTTCAAGGGCCCCTTTGGCTGGGCATACTACCTAGGAGAAAGGTTCATCCGCCAGATGCAGGGCATTGCTGACCCTGACATTCCATATCTTCCTCCTCCCGGCATGAGGGTAGTGGACGATCTACAAGATGATCCTGAGCTCGACCTCTTGATGATAGCTGAGGACGGTGATCGTCATCGTGGGCTCGACGACTTTACTACCTTCTTACACACTCGAGTGATGACACCTCTTACCCCAAGCGTGGCTCGAGTTATACCAAAGGTTGCTGCTGCTGGGGCTAGCGATGCACTTGCTGGAGGTACCCCTATCGTTGTTCCCATTCCTGGGTTTCCTGTGATCCCCACCGAAATTGTATACATGCAACCGGACAGAGTGATCGAGCAGATCCCACTTGAGCACATCGAGGAGAGGGACCGTAGGCTCTTGTTTGCCCCTGGCGTCGAGCAGGTACACATTCTTTTATGGTAGTCCATATTGCACTTTAGATTGTTTTCTGCCATTTCTGTTCATTGTTCTACTATTTCTTCTATCTGTCTTTCTCATATTCTATTCTTTTGCAGATTCCCCAGGTGTACGGTGATGAGCTCCTTCGGACAACTGACCAACTACTCCTGATGGTACAGAGGAGCCAAACTGCCTTAGTCACCCATGGGATTGAGATACATTTTCTTTGCAGTCTACTGTTGCTGCCATAATGTACTTGTTGCCATACTTTGTTTATTCATACTGATCTCTGCCCTCTTTTCTGCTTGAGCCTATACCAGTTGCACCTACAGGACCTTCTCCAGCTAGAAGGAGAAGGAGACGAGGCTCAGTAAGAGGCCGCATAAGAGCTAACCGGGAGAGGGGCCGAGCTAGGCAGCGCTCGTCTTTCGAGGAGTCTTTTGACGGGTCCACGACCCCTGAGAACGAGGAAGAGGAGATTGACTTGCAGTTGAGCAACCCCAGTGATGAGAGTGATGCACCTCCTCTGCAGTTGAGGAGGAAGAAAGCTAGGATGGGTTACTGATGATGATGATGATTTGCTATTGTTTTGCTTTTGCTTTCGTTTTGCTATGTAGTTAAAAAAAAAAAACTAGTTTCAGACAGACTTTTTGTTTTTGAAGACTTTTCTTTTGTTTGTTTGTTTTGTTTTGTTTTTTGTTTTTTTTTTTTGGAGGGGGGGGGAGGGAGGGGCTTTATAAAACAATGATCGGGGCTGGACTTGCCAGTTATAAAAGACAAGTTTTTTTTGAATGATCTCTTGGCACAATATGATGAATGGCACTTGTACGTGATGAACGGTGTAACCCTTGCATTGTAACCGTTGGAACTGTGAATGCTTTGTTCTTGAATTGATTCATGAATCTGATAAAGACTTACAACTGGTTAAAATGTAAAATACAACTCGATAATGGAAAAATGAAATGAAAACAACTCAAAAAAGCTAAAAAACACTTGGTACAAACAAAACAAGACTCAAAAGTACAATTGAACAAAGGCCAGCTTCTGCTGCAACTACACTAAACTGGACCAGCACCAAGACCCGACCGGGCTTCACTGATGCACGGCCTGCTATCAGTGTGATGTCGGTCAGTGCTCTCCAACTATCATGCTTAGCCCCTTCTCAAACTCTATAAATAGTGCTCCCCTGTTATTTTTTTGGAAAACTCACAAGTCTTTGATATTTTGCTCTCAAGATAGAGATATTATTTGTCAACAGGCTTTGAGACAGGGTAGCCACTTTGGATGGCTCTGAAAGGGTGAATTTCAGCAGCTTCGGCCTAAATGCCCTTTTCCCATTGAGTTGCACTTCTCTTTGCTTTCCATTCCTCCATGTTGCGGTTCGATGTTGGAACCCTGTCACACATATATTTAGCTTAGGAGGACAAGAACTATGTGTGTGTGCATCACATAGTAATGTTAGCCTAATAACCGGAAAAAGAGCATATAATATAGATGAGATTCATATCATGATTAGTGGAGGCCAATCTTTGGTCAGGCGAGCGCGGGTGCTCAGTTCATGACCTTCCCCTCTCGTACCTAAGTTCTCGAGCCAAGACAATCTTGGTGATAACAGACACATGGCCTTTGGCATGAGTCATAGGTTTCCTAAATTTCCCAAAAAATACTTAAGTGGTGACTCTGTATCTGGTAAAGCATTCCATTTTTGGCAATTTGATTCAAAATTGATTTTCCAAAAGATTTTTCGGATTTAGACTCTTTGGTGTTTATCTATTTCACATTACACTTGTGGAATCAGATTTCAAACTGCGGGAGTCCGATACTGTAGGGCTTATTCGTCTTCCGAAAGAGGGCACGAAAAGTCGAGCTAGAGTTTCTAGCGACTCTATTGGAGATTTAGAGAACTTGACTTGAACTTCATGTTGTGGAATGCTATCTACACTTATTTGTTTCTTTGCATTTGTGTTTGCATTGGTGCACCTAAGTCACTATGTTTGCCATCTGCTATTCCTGGACAGTTTGCCGGAGGCTTGCCTAAAAAGCTTGCTAAAAGGCTGACCAGTTGTGGGCTCTGCCATGATGGGAACACAACCCTCGGATCTGGACTACCACTGTACCGTTTGATCTTCCTTTCAGTTCTCGGTGTTAGGTGTGAGAGGTATATTAGGTAGTCTTGCTAAGGTACCCTTTTAACCATTCAGCCTAGTTGCATATCAAAAAGCCATAGAGATTGTTCCAAACTAGGACAGGATGCTTCCCCGAATACAGGATTGCGTGAAAACTACTTTGTTTGAGTAGTGAACCCTAGTTTTCTTGACAAAACTAGGACAGGTAACCCTACCCCCTCATAGGGGTGTTTTGCTTCTCACTTAATTGGTATGTGTTTTACAATGAAAACTGTACAGGAATGTGCACATCAATTGCGAGTTTGGTATCTATTTTGGGGGCAGAATTCAATGTTGAGTGTAGTCCTACAACTTTGATTACATCTATGTTGGTAACATCATTAGCTGAGGTACCGTGCAGTTTCTAATTACTGCTTTCTTTTTACTTTATTTCTTTTTGCTAGGTAGTTTAACACCATATCTTCAGAAAGTTCAGATATCCCCCAAGTACTCTGGACCCGAGTCAGAAGGCTTTGCAAAGCTGGGGATCTTGTTTGGGGACAGCCCGTGTTTACTTCACTCCCACTAGTTACAAGATGGAGGAGAGTCTGGCAGAATTCACCGGTCCAATTTTTACAGCAGTCACCCCTCAATTCACTAGTATCCAGTCAGGTTCAGCGACAGTCTTCTACTTCTAGTCCAGCACGAGATTACTCGCCAATTCCGATGACATAGTATCCCCTAGTTAGTATGGAGGAATTGATACATCATCTTCAACAAACAGTTGAAACCCTACAGCAAGATGCTGCCCATCAGGCCGAAGTCACAGCTCGTCTGGCTGAGGTAATAAACAGGCTACAACAATAGCAACCACAGCCGATAGCGACCTCTGCATCCCATGCACCTCCCACGGGTATCCCAGCACCCAAAGACGCTGCCCATACTACTAATGTCCAAGAAATCAAGGCAATTCGACAGACTCAATCCCAACACAAGCCTCCAAAGCACCTGTGTATCAAGCTAAGGCTCTATTTGAGTTTAAGGTGGACCCAACTAGTAAACTGGAGAAGCTATTCTAGAGAGCACAAAGTGTTAACTCCATCCCAGACATAGAGGACGAGTATACCGACTCTACAGTGACATTGCCAAATAGGTTCAAAATGCCGCACATCGATCGATTCGATGGCTCCGGAGATCCCACGGTTCATCTACGGCTGTTTTCGAACATCTTGTGGCGAATGGGCCTGACTATATTATAGAAGTTGTCTCTTCTTGGCCGTACCATGTCTGGTATAGCGGTTATTTGGTATGCGAAGTTAGAAGATTCTGTCAAGCACAATTGGGAGAAGATAGCCTAGGCCCTCATCGCAAAGTATTTGTACAATACACAAATCGAGGTCACAACTCATGATCTCGAGGAAACTCGCTAAGAGTCGAAGGAGGGCTTCTCGGAATTTGTGACAAGGTGGAGAGCTAAGGCCTCAATGATGACCACAAGGCCTTTTGAGAAAGATCAGATAAGGATGGTAGTCCGCAATCTACATGGGAAGTTGTTACAGAAGATGATTGTCCTACCTCTGCTCACATTCATCGAATTCCATGAGATAGGGGTGCAAATCGAAGACGCTATGAAACGGGGGTTGATTACAGATGAGAAAGAGCCGGCAAAAAGGCCTTTTGTGCACAGTTCCAATGCTACCACCAATGGTAGCACAATTGTGAGGCCATCAGATCTAAGCGTTGTCACCACCACAACGAAGATTGCCAATCCTTTTGCCAACACAGCTCCACAAACTTCAATCCTACCCGATCCTAGAGGACCTTTACGCAACTCTACATGACCCTATTTCAAGCCATGAAGGTGCTAGTCAAAAAAGGGCACCTCAAACCATTAGAACCCCACCCATTACCTGATCCTCTTCTACCCAAACACGACCCCGCAAAATGCTGCGTGTTTCAGCAACAACATGGTCATGATACCGACCAATGCTTTCGACTGCGTCATGAGATTCAAGACCTCATTGACAACAAGGTGATCGCACCACCCCACTAGCCAAATGTAACTACAAACCCACTCCCGGCCCACAATCAAGTTCCTTCACCTCAAAATCTAAACCTGATCCATACACTAGCCATCCCCTATGACCCCAATGTATATATTACCCATTCCCATTTGCCAAGACTAACGTTGTTCATTCCTGAAAGCACAGATCTATGCATGATGGACACGTCTGCACTTCAACCTAAGCCTGTGGTAGTGACAGTTCTAGTAGAAGGGAGGCCAACCTTGGAGGAAGGTATGAGTCTATTGCCGGAGACTTCTGAGGACTTATCTAATGAGGTGTACGAAGCTGCTACATTGTGCCGACTAGTAAAACCAAGCCTAAATTGGTGTTGCCAATTGTGGTAAATGTTAATGTGGTTAGGAAAGATGGCCTGAGCTAGGGATTGGATGATTTGGTGGAACTCGAGAAGGATTTAAACAACCTGCAGTTCTTTGTTGAACAGGATCAAGGGGATGTGCAGATTGGTTGGCTCGATTTGAACGGATCAACTGACAACTCTAGGTGGCTAAGTGATGAGCCAGATAAGGAGGAAGAAACTGAAATGAAACCAGAGGGAAAGGAAGCAGGAATTGTTGTAGTGGCCGGAAGGGCCAATGAGAAGGGAAAGCTACCAGAGAATGCTGACATAGAAAATTCAGCTCAGGAACTGGGTGCTGTGAGCATTGTGAACACAAAACAGAAAGCTACACTAAAGTAGTTTGAACGCGAGAGGTTTGAAGATAACCAGAAAGCAGTAATAGCCCAATACCCTATGGGGGATACCTGTGATGTGAAAGTAACACAGACGAAGCCGGACAACTGTTTGTCAGTTGCTGAAGGTATATGGTGGGATGATGACGATCTGCATTTGGCCCACACCGACGAAGATTGGGGTGAATGCCTTCTAGACAACACATGGTATGCTGAAGACATAGATCACATGAAAAGAAGTGGGCGGTATTTTAAACCACCACACTTAGATCAAGCCGAGGAATCTGGAAAAGACAGAGAGGTTAAGAAACAAAAAGAGAAGCAGTTGAAAGAAGAGGCAGTGTTGAAACAGCTTAAGAAAATCTAAGCTGACATCTCAATTTGGGGTCTTCTCGTGGCCTCCCGGGTACATCGACGGGCTGTACTGTCTGCAATAGACAAGGCTAAATTGTCCATTGACACTACTCCTGAACAGCTTGTGAGATTGGTCTTCCCAGGTGGTGCCAGGCCAACCCTAACCATCTCTGACAAAAAACTACCACCAAAGGGCACAACTCACAACAAACCTGTCATGACCCAAACTTGCCCCTAAAAGTTCGGGCATGATCGACCTGAACATAGGCCTCAAAATCAAATGATCAAATGATCAATAAGCATCTAATACAATACCGGGCCTAAGACAGAAGCAATTTAATATTCAAATAATACGTCTATTGAGTAGTGTTTAAATGCCAGGATCTCAAAATATTTTCATCACAAGCCATAATACATACATAGCTCACATTTACATATAGATATATACAAGCCCAATAAATGGGGTGTAACCAAAAACATCAAAGAGTTAAAAGTTATACATGTTACTCAACATTTGACAAAAGCATTTATAACCAAACATTGTGCGCTATGAAAGGAAATTCTACAAAAGGCAAAAGGCTTCACTTGACTTGGCATGACGCAACGGGGTCTTCAAAAAGGCTGTCGGAGTTGAACTAGGGCTGGCCCCCGGGTTGATTACCTACATAAACATACATAAATATAGAGTGAGCAAAGCTCAGTGAATAATAGCAATGTAAGGAGGTTTATGTGATTAAACATAAGACACGATGAATAATATCATAAGTCACGTACTTGTCATAGTCCTGAATTCACTCCCAAAATGGCCTCGAGCCCAACATCATATAGAACAGCCTGAGGCCCAACATAATACAGAACGGCCTTAGGCCCAACATATCAACAGCTGTTCAGAACATTAGAGGGTAGACGGAACATCGACATGTCTCCACCTCCCTCGGCCTTAGGCCCACCAATCAAAGTAATTCACGTCAGAATGGCCTTGGGCCCATTATTGTAATAGAAACAAAATGACCTTGGGTCCAAATTAATGCCATTGTTCAATTATTTCAATTCTAAGGCCCCAATCATCCACAATATTGAGAACATATGCCATTCATAAGCAATAATATACAAATGATAATCATCAGAACTAAATGAAACATATCATTAAGCTACTATTACTCACTGTGATGTGGATGAGCAACAGCCCCTTCTTGCACATGACCTGCACATAGTACACAACTCATAAGTAAGCCACTTTTCTTTAGCCTTTTTCTTTTATTCAATATCCAATTCGTTCAATTCCTATTCAAATAGAAGCATTTTAGAAGGATCACATTTACATATTAGCAGTTCCAGAGGCTTTAACAGAGAAAAAGAAGCTGACAGAATTTTTCCCCTAGGGCCGCACGTGCGGAAGTCCTCCACTGCATGTGCGGAAAGGTGTGCCACACGTACAGCTCCACACGTGCCTTTATTTCAGAATCTCAAACTCTCCTCCCCTGTTTTCCACACGTGCGGTTGTGAGCCCCTGCACATGCGGCTGTGCCTCCAGCACGTGCGGCCATGGGTCTCGCACGTGCAGTCGTATGCTCTATTTGAGTAGTCCGAAACTTAGACAAAATTCAACTGACCAAACACATTTGCAAAGCGCAAAATAAGGAAAATTATCTCAATATTATGATATATCATCACAATAAGCATGAATTACAAGTATAATTAGGTTATAACCCTTTTCAATTTCTTATCCACAACCCAAATCTTTTATGTTTTCATCCTTACATGGTTTGTCAAAATACATATATATATATATCTATACATCTATATGCATGTGTGAGTTCAAAGCATGTAAAGCTAAAGAATAAGAAGTAATTCCTCTCAATATAGTTTAAGACAACCCAAGACACAAGAATCATCCTTCAAATCCACCACATCCTTCAAATCAACTAACTAGCATAGGCAAGATTCTTATTGCACAACCCTAGCTTACATGAATGTAAGGATTCCTTCTCAAATCATTTAGAGAGAGAGATTAGGATATTCAAGTTAAATTATACATACCTTGAACTCTAATCTTTAGAACTCCTCTCAATTTCTTCAATCCTCACTCTTGTTGAAGCCTCCTCTTTTTCCTCTCCTTCTCTAGTACTCTCTCTCTCTCTTTCTCAGGAAATATTTGATACCAAATCATCTAGGGCTCTTATAAGACCCTTATATCTATCAATGTTAAAGTCTTAAGAGTGTTGAGCCTAAATATTTCCAATTAATTCATTACGAATCAAATTTTTACAAAACTTGATATGATGTCCTAAAATTCATGTTGATCATAATTACAAAGTCAATTTTGGGTTATCATGCTTCTAAGGCTCCCAATTTCTTGTCTAAATGTCTCAATTTCAATAGATTTTTTCCATAACCGACAGATATGATCCCATAATCAGATATTTCACATAATTAAACACAATTGCACATAGAATTTCACATCAAGCATACAATTAGTCACATTTTAATTGAAATCTTAAAGCATAGAAGAGGGTCAGGTTGTTGCACTCTCCCCCCCTTAAATAAGTTTGGCCCTTCAAACTTGTTTTACCTTAAGGTGGAAATAAGTCCGGGTACTGTTGTTTCATTTCCTCTTCTTTTTCCCAAGTAGTTTCGTTCCCGTAATGTTCTTGCCACTCCACTTTCACCATTGGAATTACTTTGTTCCGTAATTGTTTCACTTGTTGGTCCAAGATTCAAATCGGTCTTTCTTTATAGATCAAGTTATCATCCAAGACGATCTGATGGTAGTCTATGACATGAGACTGATCTTCTAAGTAACCCCATAACATAGATATGTGGAACACATTATGCACCTGTTCCATATTTGGTGGAAGAGCAACCCGATAGGCTACTAGACCCACTCTATCCAAAATTTGAAACGGACCAACATATCGAGGTGCTAACTTACCCTTTTTACCGAATCTTAGGTGTTCCTTCATTGGAGTGACTTTCACAAAAATATAATTGCCCACTTCAAACTCTAAATCCCTCCGTCGATGATTCGCATAACTCTTTTGTCTACATTGAGCGGTTTTCAATCTTTTTCGTATAGTTTTAATTTTCTCTGTCGTCAACTGCACAATCTCAAGCCCAACCAACGATCTATCACTGACTTCGGCCCAACACACAGGGGAGCGACATTTCTTCCATACAAGGCTTTGTAGGGTGCCATTCCTATGCTTGAGTGGTAACTATTATTGTATGCGAACTCTGCCAATGGTAGATAAGTTTCCCAACTTCCTTGGAAATCCAAGACAGACATTCGCAACATATCTTCTAAGGTTTGTATTGTTCTCTCGGATTGGCTATTTGTTTGAGGTTAGAAGACCGTACTGAATTTCAACTATATTCCCATAGCATCCTGTAAACTTTGCCAAAATCTTGACATAAATTTTGGATCCCTATTTGACACAATTGAAACTGGAATACCATGTAGCCTTACAATTTCATTCACAGAAATCATAACAACTTTATCCACATTGTATTGAGTTTTCACAGGTAGAAAATGGGCGGATTTAGTTAATCTATCCACAATGACCCATATGGAATTCATACCTTGGGCAGTTCGCGGTAAACCCACAATGAAATCCATAGTTAAATGTTCCCACTTCCACTCCAGGATTGGAAGGGGTTGAAGTAAACATGTCGGTCTTTGGTGCTCCGCCTTTACTTGTTGACATTGTAAACATCTTGAAACAAATTCCACAATTTCTTTCTTCATACTCATCCACCAAAAGTTCTGCTTTAAATCTTGGTACGTCTTGGTATTACCGGGATGTATTGAAAATTTCGAGGCATGTGCTTCCTCCATCAGTTTCTTCTTAATTTCTGGCACATTGAGAATACATAGTCTATCTTGAAATTTTAACACCAAATTTTCAATGACGAACCCGGGTCTTGGCTTTGTTTCCACCTCATCGTAAATCTTCGTTAATTGCTCATTTTCTATTTGTCGTTGCTTGATTTCTTCAATTAGTGCCGGTTGGGCTGACATTGCTGTCATTATTACATCCCGATCATGCACCACAATTTCCACGTTCATTCTTTCCAAATCAAGTAATAACTCCTTCCGTCTCATAAGCAAACTTGCCAAATTTCCATACCTTTTCGGCTAAGAGCATCTGCAACAATATTGGCTTTACCCAGGTGGTAATGGATTTGCAGGTCATAGTCCTTAATAAGCTCTAACCATCATCGTTGTCACATATTCAACACCTTTTGGGTAAAGAGGTACTTGAGGCTCTTATGATCGGTGTAGACTTCACATGTAATGCCATACAAATAATGTCGCCATATTTTCAAAGCAAAGACCACTGCAGCTAGCTCAAGATCATGTGTGGGATAATTCTTTTCATGAGGTTTAAGTTGGCGGGAGTCATATACGATGACCCTTCCATTTTGCATGAGTACACAACCTAATCCTTTGTAAGAAGCCTCACTGTAAATCAGAAATCCTTCGGTGCCAGATGGTAAGGCAAGAACTGGTGCTGTAGTTAACCTGGTCTTCAATTCCTGAAAGGCAAATTCCTGTTGTTCCGACCATTCAAACAAAACACCCTTCTGAGTCAATTGGGTAAGTGGTATAGCAATTTTGGAGAAGTCTTTAACAAACCTTCGGTAGTTCCCAGCTAATCCCAAGAAACTATGCACCTCAGTCATATTAGGAGTTGGCCAATTCACAATAGCTTCGATCTTGTGTGAGTCAATAGAAATGCCTTCCTTCATTATAACATGTCCCAAGAACCCCATTTCATGTAGCCAAAATTCACATTTCTTCAATTTTGCATATAGTTTCTTATCCCGAAGAGTTTGAAGAATTACTCATAAATGGTTCTCATGAGCTTCCGTACTTGCCGAATAAATGAGGATGTCATCGATGAACACCACTACAAATTCATCCAATTAAGGCTTAAAACACAATTCATTAAATCCATGAATGCTGCCGGTGCATTGGTAACTCCAAACGGCATAGCCAAAAATTCATAATGTTCGTATCAGGTTCGGAAGGTAGTCTTCTCAACATCCTTGGCTTTGACCTTCAGTTGGTGATACTCGGACCTTAAATCGATATTTGAAAAGACTTGTGCCCTTTGTAGTTGATCAAATAACTCATCGATTCTAGGCAACAGGTACTTTTTCTTGACTGTTACTTTATTAAGCTCCCTATAGTCCACACACAATCGAAGAGTTCCATCTTTCTTCTTTACAAAAAGAACTAGTGCGTTCCAAGGCGAGGTACTCGGGCAAATGAACCCTCTATCGAGTAGATCTTGCAATTAGACCTTCAACTCTTTCATCTCAACTAGTGACATTCTATAAGGAGTTTTAGAAATGGGTTAAGTTCTCGACACTACATCAATTGTAAACTCAATTTCACAATCCACTAGCTCCCCCGGTAACTCCTTTGGAAAAACATCCAGAAATTCACGAATGATTGGAATCGTATCAACACACCCATTCACTGGTTGTCCCTTCAAGATGCTACATAAATACCCCCGACACCCCTTTTGTAATAATTTGCATGCCTTCATTGTGGAAATTAGGTAAGGTGGAGAAATCACCTCATGCCCCTTAAAACTAAACTCCGGCTGTCCCGGAGGGTGAAAAGTAACTTTCTTAGACATATAATCAATAGTCACATGATACTCACTTAACCAGTCCATCCCCAAAATTATGTCAAAGTAAGCCATATCAAGAGGTAACAAGTTGGCATATACCCGAACATCCCCAATTAAGAGTTCACATGCAAGGTAAATAGATGTATAGACCATAGAATCCCCTAAAGGTGAAGACACACACAACATATAAGGTAGTGGTTCCATAGGTCTATTTAAATGTTGAACAAATGTTCTTGACACAAATGAGTGGGTAGACCTTGAATCAAATAACACATGAGCGGAGTGACCATTAATAATAAATGTACCTAATACTACCGTTTCAACATTTTGCACGTCGCCCGGAACCAACGCAAACACTCTTCCTTGCCTAACAGTATCTTTAGTATTGGTGGGTTCTGTAGCTGCCTCTGTAGTTGGAGTTGGAGTTGAACCAGCCGAACTTGTAGTGGTTCTATTCCTGTTTTGTTGATCACTTTGAAGGCAATCCTTTACTAAATGACCCCTTTTGCCACACTTAAAGCATGCCCCTGTTACCCGATAACAAGTCCCATGTTGTCTCTTTTCACAATCAGGAGAAATGGGTACCAAGTCACGAGTACAGGTGGAAGCACTCGAAGTTCCCAAATTAAGTTTCTTACTAGGTGGAGCCGTTGGTCCCCTTGGTGCTTGAGTATTCTGCCTCTTTCCTCTCCACTAGGAGATCCGATTATGAGCGGCAATATTTCCCTCAGCCATCACTGCTCTTTCTAATACGTCAACATATGTAGGTAATTTCAACACATTGATCCGGTCAAGAATAGCATTCCATAATCCTCCTTCAAATTTTCTTGCCTTCTTATAGTCCATGTCCACCATATGTGGTGCGAAACGGGCTAATTCTACAAATTGAGCTTCATACTCCGCAACAATCTTGTTTCCTTGTCTCAAAGTCTCAAATTCAGTCACCTTATCTCGCATACACTGCGGAAAATATTTGTCATAGAAGAGTTCTAGAAATCGGGCCCAAGTCAACCCTTGATGTTCAATTCTCATAAGCATCCACCACCTACGCACTTCATCTTCAAGAGTGAAGGCGGCAAGCTGTACCTTCTGAGCTTCAGTGCATGGAAAGACCTCGAACAACTTCTCCACACCCAACACCCATGCCTCTGCTTTCATTTGATCAATTCCCCCATTAAACAAAGGCGGCTTCATCTTCTTAAATTCCTTCATAAGTGTAATTGTCCGGTCGTCAGCCTGATGGTCTTGCACCACTGGCGGTGGTATAGGCACTGGTGGCAGCGGTGGTTGTTGTTGCTATTGTTGTTGCTGCCTTAAAGTTCTGCCATTTCCATAATCTGCCTTTCCATTCTATCCAACCGTGTAGAGATAGAATCCTCCAAATCCTCCATCCTTGTCCTCACCATGATCTACACAGCAAGAAATTATAATACACACAAAAAATACACAAATAAACATCGATGGGATTCATTTCGAAATACATGTCATTGATTCTTACATATACAAATCTCGTTGCTATATGTATCATCTTGTATGCACCAGAAATAACATGCATGCAACCTACATCTTTTCTAGACTCCATAAAACACAACAGACTCGTGTGTGAGATAGCAACTCGTGCTCTGATACCAACTGTCACGACCAAAACTAGCCCCAAAAAGTTTGGGCATGACCGGCTTGAACATAGGCCTCAAAATCAACTAATCAAATGATCAATAGGCATCTAATACAATATCGGGGCCTAAGACAGAAGCAATTTAATATTGAAATAATACGTCCATTGAGTAGTGTTTAAATGCCAGGATCTCAAAACATTTTCATCACAAGCCATAATACATACATAGTTCACATTTACATATAAATATATACAAGCCCAATAAATGGGGTGTAACCAAAAACATCAAAGAGTTAAAAGTTATACATGTTACTCAACGTTTGACAAAAGCCTTTATAACCAAACAATGTGCGCTATGAAAGGAAATTCTACAAAAGGCAAAAGGTTTCACTTGACTTGGATTGACACAACGGGGTCTTCAAAAAGGCTGTCGGAGCTGAACTAGGGCTGGCCCCCGGGTTGATTACCTACATAAACATACAAAAATATAGAGTGAGCGAAGCTCAGTGAATAATAGCAATGTAAGGAGGTTCATGTGATTAAACATAAGACACAATGAATAATATCATAAGTCACATACTTGTCATAGTCCTGAATTCACTCCCAAAACGGCCTCAGGCCCAACATCATACAGAACGGCCTGAGGCCCAACACAATACAAAACGACCTTAGGCCCAACATATCAACAACCATTTAGAACATTAGAAGGTAGACGGAACATCGACATGTCTCCACCTCCCTCGACCTTAGGCCCACCAATCAAAGTAATTCACGTTAGAACGGCCTCAGGCCCATTATTCTAACAGAAACAAAACGACCTCATGTCCAAATTAATGCCATCGTTTAATTATTTCATTTCAAAGGCTCCAATCATCAACAATATCAAGAACATATGCCATTCGTAAGCAACAATACATAAATGATAATCACTGGAAGTAAATGAAACATATCATTAAACGACTATTACTCACTATGATGTGGATAAGCAATAGTCCCTTCCTACACGTGACCTACACATAGTACACAACTTATAAGTAAGCCACTTTTCTTTAGCCTTTTCTTTTATTCAATATCTGATTCGTTCAATTCTTATTCAATTAGAAGCATTTTACAAGGATCAGATGTACATAGTAGCAGTTCTAGAGGGTTTAATAGAGAAAAAAAAAGCTGATAGAATTTTTCACCTTGGGCCACACGTGTAGAAGTCCTCCACCACACATTCAGAAAGGTGTGCCGCACGTGCCTTTATTTCAGAATCTCAAACTCTCCTCTCCTGTTTCCCACACATGTGGCCATGGGTCCCACACATGCAGTCATATGCTCTGTTTGAGCAGTCTGAAACTTAGACAAAATTCAACTGACCAAACACATTTGCAAAGTGCAAAATAAGGAAAATTATCTCAATAGTATGATATATCATCATAACAAACATGAATTACAAGTATAATTAGGTTATTACCCTTTTCAATTTCTTATCCACAACCCAAATCTTTTATGTTTTCATCCTTACATGGCTTGTCAAAAAAAATATATATATATCTATACATCTATATGCATGTGTGAGTTCAAAGCATGTAAAGCTAAAGAATAAGAAGTAATTCCTCTCAATATAGTTTAAGACAACCCAAGACACAAGAATCATCCTTCAAATCCACCGCATCCTTCAAATCAACTAACTAGCATAGGCAAGATTCTTATTGCACAACCCTAGCTTACATGAATGTAAGGATTCCTTCTCAAATCATTTAGAGAGAGAGATTAGGATATTCAAGTTAAATTATACATACCTTGAACTCTAATCTTTAGAACTCCTCTCAATTTCTTCAATCCTCACTCTTGTTGAAGCCTCCTCTTTTTCCTCTCCTTCTCTAGTACTCTCTCTCTCTCTTTCTCAGGAAATATTTGATACCAAATCATCTAGGGCTCTTATAAGACCCTTATATCTATCAATGTTAAAGTCTTAAGAGTGTTGAGCCTAAATATTTCCAATTAATTCATTACAAATCAAATTTTTACAAAACTTGATATTATGTCCTAAAAATCATGTTGATCATAATTATAAAGTCAATTTTGAGTTATCGTGCTTCTAAGGCTCCCAATTTCTTGTCTAAATGTCTCAATTTCAATAGATTTTTTCCATAACCGACATATATGATCCCATAGTCAGATATTTCACATAATTAAACACAATTGCACATAGAATTTCACACCAAGCATACAATTAGTCGCATAATTAAAATCTTAAAGCATAGAAACGGGTTGGGTTATTTCAAAACCCTTGTACATATCAATGGAGTGCATGGAGAAATGGGTACCAGTGGTATTGGTAGATACTAGTTCGGCCATCAATGTCTGTCCTTCTCGTACAACCTATGCAATTGGCCTTAAACTAGCGGACATTGTTCCCACAATCTAAGTAATTCAAGCATATGATAATACGAGCAGAGAGGTCATGGGAATGGTGCAAGTTAGAGTTCAGGTGGTCCCAGCTTAGCAGGAGGTTGAGTTTTTGTCTTAGATGTGCCGGCTACCTTCAATTTGCTATGAGGGAGACCCTGGTTGCATCATGTAAAAGCTGTCTCCTCGACTTTCCATCAAATTTTGAAGCAGCCTCATGGGGGAGGAATGGCGATTGTTTTTGGAAATTTATCCATTCACCGGCCACCGGAGGTAACTACACCAGTGTTGGAGATCACTCATAGCAACGAGGATGTATTCCTCTCAGGGTTCACTCTGGCTGAAGGCTGGGTAGTGCAGACCATTTTGGCCGCAGACGAGGGCATGTATGTTAGCACCCAGTCTATCTATTTCAAAAATAAACTCCAGCATGTGCCAGGAATAGGACTCGAAAGAAGTGGCCCGAAAGGCATGGCAGCACTAATAGATGTGCTACGCAACCTACATGCCTTTGGACTAGGCTATGGACCTACCAAGGAGGACTGGATCAGAAAATGAGAAGAAATCAGAGGCAGAGCCAAAGCCAAGCAAGCCGGGAACACACTATGAGCTCATCCACAGGCCAATCCAGGGAACGCTGAATGGCCACTTTTTTGGGAGGGAGAAGATTTCCCCTTTTGCGACTTTCTCGAGCCTTGGGTGAATTCCACGAAGCAACATTTCCCCAGGTTCAAAATCTTCTTTGATCTGCAACTGTAAGATAGTGATACCGAGGAAAAGGCTGAACCAAGTACTGAAGCTGAACAGAGCATGAAAAGTGACTCAGACAGTAGTGATCTTGGAGTAGGGGTAACATTGGCTTCTCTTCTGACAAATCCTGTGGCCTACTTAGAGGAGTTGGGGGATAACCTTACTGTCTCCGTGATTGGGAAAGAACAGGGTGTGAACCCCACCAGCAGCATTTCGGATGCATGGGAGGCACCATCTCTTGTTTGGCAACTCGAGGAAGGTTATCTGTCCAGTTCTGAGTCGGGTGATAAGTTAGAATCTGATTCCACTGAGTCTGTGGAGTCGGAATTAGGTTCAAGCTCGTCTGAGTCTGAGTCTGGTATTTCTAGGAGTGGTAACCCGAATACCAAAATCTTGTCTAGGTCTTCATTTAGCTTTTCTTTTGAGTCTATAATCGAAGATCTAGACCTTTTGAATGAGAACTCTGTGAATTCTGTGTACTTCTCTGTGCCGTTGGTTTATTGTATTAACCAAGATTTTTAGAATTTTAATAAAAACGAAGAGAAAGGAATTCCTCTGGTTTTGAAAAACTTGATCAATCAAGAGGAAGAGAGGTTTACTAAACCTTATGCTGCTGAAACCATTGCCATTCATGTGGGTACTGAGAAGGAACCGCGTTTGGTCCAGATTGGGTCCATGCTGCCTTTGGAGGAGCGTGAGCACTTAGTCATTTTGTTAAGAGATTTCAAAGATATTTTCGCGTGGTCCTACAAAGACATTCCTGGAATCGATCCTGAGATTATATAGCATCGGATCCCTCTTGACACCGAGGCCCGACATATCAAGCAGAAGTTGCGTAGAATTCATCTGAATTGGATGTTGAAAATCAAGGAAGTGGTCACCAACCAGATCGAGGTAGGTTTCTTGTTATTATCTGAGTATCCGACTTGGTTGGTCAACAACATCCTAGTGCTGAAAAAGGATGGTAGAATCCAGGTGTGCGTGGACTTTTGGGACTTGAACAGAGCCAGTCCGAAGGATGACTTTCCTCTACTATACATTGATGAGTTAGTGGACTTCACTGCGGGCCATGCATTGCTATCCTTTATGGATGGGTTTCTGGGTACAACCAGATTCTGATGGCACCCGAGGATAGAGAGAAGACCACATTCACTACGCCATGGGGTACCTACTGCTACTAGGTTATGCCGTTTGGGTTGAAAAATGCTAGAGCCACTTATCAGAGGGCCGCAACCACTATTTTGCATGACGTGATCCACAAAGAGGTCGAGGTGTACGTGGATGACATGATTGTCAAGTCCAAATAAAGAAAGGGCCACTACACTGCCTTGAAGAAATTCTTTCAACAAATCAGAGAATACAGATTGAGGTTAAACCCGTAGAAATGCACCTTCGGCGCAACGACAGGAAAAATGCTAGTCTTTTGGATCACACAGAGGGGCATCAAAGTAGAACCTTCCAAAATCAAGGCCATCCTAGAAATGCCACCACCGAGGACTGAAAAGGAGATGTGAGGCTTTCTGGGTAAAGTGTAATTCATAAGACGGTTTATTTCCAAATTAACCTTAACTTGTGAACCACTATTTGGTCTCCTGAAGAAAGGGAAGAAATTCCGATGGGATGATTGATGTCAATTTGCCTTTGAGCAAGTTAAGCAGTACTTCTGGAACCCACCTGCGTTGTCACCGCTGGAGCCGTGGAAGACTTTGATTCTATATTTGTCAGTGACGGACACGACTATGGGATGCATGCTCGCTCAGGAATTTGAAGATATGGTGGAGAAAGCCATCTACTACTTGAGCAAGAAAATGCTGGAATACGAGACCCCCTATACTCCGTTGGAGAAAGCTTGCCTAGCCTTGGTATGGGCAACAAGGAAGTTGAGGCATTACTTGTTAGCTCACTCTATAATCCTGGTTTCGAGATTAGATCCCATCAAATTTCTCTTTGAGAAACCAATGCTTATGGGTAGGCCGGCTAGTTTGTTGCTCCTACTCTCCGAATTCAATCTCAAATATGTCACCGCAAGTCTGTCAAAGGAAGAGTTGTAGCGGAGTTCCTGGAAGACCACCCGATAGAAGAAGATGAGGCAGTGGAATACTTGTTCCTAGATGAAGCCATTCTACAAGTTGAGGAGGAAACTTGGATGATGTATTTTGATGGGGCGTCCAATTAGTATAGTTATGGGATAGGTGTGTTGCTGATAGCACCCGACGACTCCCATATACCTTTAGCCTTCAAACTCTAGTTCAAGGTGTCCAATAATGAAGCAAAATATGAAGCGTGTATTGCTAATTCAGAAGTCGCCCTAGAACTAGGGGCAATAAGATTGGATGTTATCGGGGACTCAAACTTAGTTGTTTCGAAAGCGAATGGAGACTAGAAAGTCAAAGAAGAAAAGATGAAGGTTTATCAACAGACCCTGGATGTTCTGATTCCTAGGTTTGAAAAGCTGACTTTCACGTATCTACTGAGAGAGAACAACAGGTTCGCTAATGCTTTAGCAACTCTATCTTCTCTGGTAGACATCCCACTTGGGGTCCAGATGCGTTCGATTATCATCGAGCAAAAATTCACGCCGGCTTATGAAACTATTGCCGCAATAGATGAAGTGCAAGACAAAAAACCCTGGTACTACGATATTTGGAACTTCTTGAAAAAGGAGACATATCCACCAGGGGCACATGCCAAGGGCAAAAGGGGAATATGGCAAATAGTCGTCTAATTTATCATCTGCGGCAGTAAATTGTATAAAAGAGGTCATCTGGGAATGCACAAGTTGTGTGTCAAAAAAGAGAAATCAAAGCGCCTGATGGGGGCCATCAATGGAGAAGAATGTGGGGCGCACATAAATGGAGTAATGCTAGCCTAGAAGATTCTCAGAGAAGGTTACTACTGGTCCATCATGGAGGAGGATTGTATTGGTTTTGTTCTGCGATGCCACAAATGTCAAATTTATGCCAATCGCATGAATATTTCACCGTCAAAGCTTTACAACATGACTTCGCCATGGCCTTTCTCGATCTGGGGAATCGACATTATCGGTGAAGTCACACCAAAAGGATCGAATGGGCATGAATATATCTTGGTGGCGATTGATTATTTTACTAAGTGGGTGGAAGCTCAGTCCTACGCAGTGGTGAAAGCATCGCATGTGGCTAAGTTCAGCAGAAATAATATCATTTGCCAATACGAAGTCCCAAACGAGATCATATCAGATAATGGCTCCTGCTTCAAGAAAGAGGTGATAGACTTGTTGAAGAAATATAATGTGGCTTTCCATAAGTCATCTACATACAGGCCGCAAACTAATGGAGCTGTTGAAGCCACCAACAAGAACATTAGGAACATCTTGCAGAAGATGGTTGAGACCTACAGGGATTGGCCAGATAAATTGTCATTTGCACTCTGGGGCTACAGAACTTCAATCCAGACATCTACAGGGCCAACTCCTTATTCTCTCGTCTACGGGATGGAAGTTGTTTTGCTAATTGAAATAGAAGTCCTATCACTGCGAGTTATGGCTGAGTGTCAGATAGCAGAGGCAGACTGGCAACATAGTAGATTTGAAGAGTTAATGCTGTTTGATGAGAGAAGGCTGAAAGCATTGTATCATGTTCAGGGCTACTAGGGCAGGATTGCCAGGGCTTTTAACAAGAAAGTTAAGTCCCGGAATCTCAAAGAGGGGGATATGCTACTGAAGGACAATCGAGCTCCCATTCATGACCCTAGGGGCAAGTTCAGACCCAATTGGAGTGGTCCTTACATCATCAAAGCTATCTGGTCAGGTGGAGCAGTTATTCTCATGGACTTAGATGGTCTGAAATTTTCACAACTGATCAACATGGACAAGTTGAAGAAATACTATCCCTGAGAGGCTCGCTAGGCTAAAAACCCGAAAGGGCAACCTAGGCAAAAATTAGAGCATGAAAAATTAGAAATAAAGAAAAACTGAGCTCACAAGGTTGAACACCCTAAAGGGCAACTTTGGCAAAAGTTAGAGTGCAAAAGAAGAAAGTTAATACTCGAATGAACTTGAACCAAACTACGTAAGGCCTGATTACCATCTTCGGGATACGTAAGCAACTTCATCCTGAAGTTCGGCCGTAATCACCTCTGTCCTATCCATGTCTCTGATCAAGCCATCGTTGTCTGTTCTTTACTTAAGAGTTCGGTTGTGATCTTTATTTTGGGAAGAAGAGCTGGTTACGATGCCGAGCCATAGTGGTATTCAATCAGGGGCATTTATGATCTTTTGATTCAGGGTTGTACATCATGAGGATTGATTCCGTGCGTGTCAAGTAGTGATCTTTTTCGAAAATGGTTTTGGAAAGTTTTAATAAAAGTTGATTTTGTTCAAAATTTTACCTTTTACAACTTAGACCATTTTTGGACCAAGAGGAAAATTTTTAGTGCTCACAACTTTAATTCCATTGATTTCAACATAAAGTTCTCTAACTCTCTAATACAAATCGAAGTTGCTTTTATTACATCATAAAACTGAAAAGAAAGGTCAAAGCAATAAACTAGGGGCATAGGTGAGTTAGGTGCTCCTGCGTCCTCTGCTTGTGCTTGCGAAAGCTTCTGTGACCAAAGTGGGCCCAACTTGTGCCTCATCCTCAAGCCAAGCCAAGCATTTGCCAAAAAAAGGACATAACTGAAACTAGGGACAGGGGCCAGAAGTTCTCTCATCCTCCAGGCAATGAGGTACTTAGTCAAGTGTGAAGCACGAATCGGGAATGAAGCCGGGTACGCTACCCCTTCCTCTGGGCAGGTCTGATCATGCCCAAACTAACGTCTAAATCAGAGGGGAAAGTAGAACACATAATGCGTGAAGCCAATCAACTGTATGCCAGGCTGCCGAGCCATGCTGTAACTCATCTTGGTCAAATTAAGCCAGGGGCAACGCCAAGTTATGTCGGTTGTAGACGTGTTGCACATCCAGTTGCACTACTATCCCTTGTTGGGAAAATCCACTAGCCGGTGGCAAAAGAAATAAGCTCAAGCTAAGTACTCAGAGTAAGAGTCCACTACTTTCAGCTTATCCATAAGTCATACCTGGGAAGGGATGAAAATAAGAGAGATTAAAGAATAGAGAGATGTATGTTGAGAGAAAAGTAAGAAAAGGGCTTTGAGAGAAAAATAGAACACGAGTGCCGAGTGATGTGAGAAACACATATAAGAAAGGGTAGGAAACAATACCTAAAGAAGTAGTGGACTCCCTGCGTACCTGGTAGCCTCTCGCTGATGAAAAGCATCTAATCCCATCAGAGTCTTGGCTAGCGCCAAACTAATGCAACTCTTACCTTCTTTCAGACCATGGGCCACTTCGACCAACCAAATGATGGATCTGTCGAAACAAGGGGCAAGAAGGAAATGAGCAAGTATATATAAGTAGAGGGCATGTTGCCGAAAACCTCGCTAGAGAAGGTCTCCTCTGTCACCGATGTCAGAAAATCAATGAATCAAGCTGGGCACGTCTAACTCTCTGTTATGGGCCAAAGATCGAGCCTCGTGCAAAGTGAGCCCACACATTCGTCCCAAAGCTTGAGCGTGGCCAAAATAGGGTAGAGGCATGATTTCCTCATCGCGCCAGGATTCCATCAACGCCCGAAATTCTTCAAGAGTCGGACACATTTCTTGTGTGCTGAAGTGAAAAACATATGTAATCGGGTCCCAACATTGGACCGTGGCATGGAGAAACAGAAAACAAAGTGGAGTACGGCTGAACGGAAAAAATGCATTTATGCCGAAACACCAAAATTTTACCTTTTCCATGACGTCCAAAGTAGCTATCCAATCTTTGTGCGTTTCAGCTAGAAATGGCTCCATTTGTGGCAAAAGCAACAGTAAAATGAAGTTCTGGAGAAGAAATCACGAAGCAGAGCCTTTTGTAGAAGATAAGGCTATAGTGGAGGCCAACTGTCAACAATCTGGGGGTTCCTCACAATTGTGGCCAGCAGGCCACTAATGGTGGCCAGCAGGCCACCTTCTCTGTTCGGCAACTCCCATCTCTGGCCGTTAGCTCTCCTTTATGGCCTGCCGTCTACCTATGTGTTGGGCAGTGTTAGCAGCATGTGCTTTGTCTTGATCTTTGAGTGTTTTAAGGTCTTGTTTTGAGTCTTTTGGTTTTAGCAAGTGTGTTTATTTGTTTTTGAGTTATTTTTGCTTTGTTTGTCGAGTTATATTTTGTATATTGTATTTTGGTTGTTGGTCAGCTCATTACCTGGTTAAGGACATCGTGCCAATACAAGTGTTCAGTATTCATTTTCAAATTCAAGTCCATGTCCATTTCATGCAAATATGGTGCTCATGATGTAAAAATGAAAACATTTTTTTCCATAAAAAACTACGAGGTTTTATTTCAATCATGGTGTTTACAAAAGAGGAGTACAAGTTTCAAAAGCAAAAATAAAAACCTATCTGAAGCTATACATGTGCTAATGCTACCAAACAAAAAAGAAACTAAGCAAAAAATACAAAAACATCAGCACCGGTTATCTTAAGCTCGAGAGGCTCTCTTTGTCCTCTTCCTCGGTGTAGACTCGAAAGCACTATCCCCATCAGCACCACTGTTAGAATCAGACTCTGAACCAAAGCCGGTATCATCTCCGTGCCCTACCTCAGAGCCCGCCTCGGCGTCACCTCTGCTCTTGGACCTCGAGCCAACATCATCATCTCCACTCTCAGATGACTCGGAATGCCGACTCACTGCCTCCTTGGAATCACTAGCCTCAGCATCATCGTCGCTCAAAATGGGCTCTGAAGGACTGCTCTGGCCTCGAGGGCCCCCATCCCTACCTCGACCGCGGCTCATATCTTGGCCACGAGCTGGGGCCTGTCTCTCTTTCCTCCCTACTGCTAGAGGAAGTACTACCAGTACTGGCACTGCTGCTGCTGCTGCTGGTGCCTTCGATGTGGATGGAATCTGAAAAAAGAAATAGTTGTCAACATATCAGCTATAGTTTGTGTATCATATACAGGCATAGTACGCAGACTAAGTGTCATGCAGAAATCAGATGCAGTATAAGTACAGTGTGCTAATGCAGTGTATCGGTGCAGTTTATGAAGGACTACAGTTCAAATACCGATGTATCAGTGGAAATATGATAGTGTGATGTACAAATAGAGTTAGTAATGACATGCATGTTGAATTGAAAGAAATTACCTGGATACCGTGGAGACCAAGCAACATCTTCCTCCTCTGCACCATGCCCACTAGAGAAGCAATGAGCTCGAGGAGGCTCTCTATATACTCTATAGGTGCCTGCAAGTGTGTTTAGGTGATCAATGTCTGGGATAAACATATCTAAAATGGAAATGGGGGGTGCAAATTATAAAGTATTGTCCATACCTGACATGTGCCTTGAACTCTGACATACTTGTGCCCAACCTTTGCCAGCTCGATTGGAATCTGATAAGCAATCCCAGTCGGCCACCAACATGTGAGCACAGTAGGAAGCTCTGGCCAACAGGTAGTCTACTCAACGGGGGGAGCTCCTCTAGTGTGGGCCCTAGTCGCCCAAGTCACCTCGTCCACCACAGGAGCCCCTGTTCCCTTGCCTATATGAGCGCCCGTCAGAGGAGGCATAAGGTGGGTCTGAATGAATGTCGTATAATCGCCCTCTCCTCTGAAGAAGTCAGTGTCTGGGCCTACCATGAACTATATGACTACGTCAACTGATAGGCTATCTGCTGTCCTCATAGACGCTGGGGGTGGCATCGGAACGACTGGATCAAGCAAGCCCACAATCTGGTGAACGAATCTCTTGCTCAGAAACCAAGCCCAGTAGACTGGGCCCTCCAGCAGAATCTGAAAACGCGATGTACCCCAAACTCCCACATACTGGTCTCACACCCCGGCCGACATAGTCGCCCAGGGTTGCCACGTGATATACAAACAACAAATGTAAAGATTTTTAGTTATTGTCAGTTGCCAAAGTATGAATCAGAGCAGTATTAAAGCAAAAATGACTGTAAGTTTTGAGTTACCTCGTTGGCGACCACTGTATCGAAGTAATGACAGAAGAATGTGAAAGTCTCACGACTGTAGTGCCAATACCAACCATCGTATCGTGGCGAGCAAGGGACAACAAGGGAGAGCTCCTCCATAGGCTCTAGAGCAAGAGCCAGAAAATACACGTAAACCCACAACTACAAGAAAAGGGTAGCGACATTATCAACAGAGCATGAACAGATACAGAAAGTGCAAAGCAGAAAACATAGAGCATGAATAGATACATAAAGTGCAAAATGGAAAGCACAAAGTATGAATAGATATAGAAAGTGCAAAGCAGAAAGAACAGGTGTTGAATAGATATAAAGCAAAAAATGTGAAGTAGAAAGTATAAATGTAAAGAGAGAACTGAAATGTATACCTCCCAGGCTCGCTAGTAGCCTCCGATCCGCTCTCCCCTCATGCGGGAGGTGGAGCTCATGTAGCCGTAAAAGGGTGGCGAGCCCAGCTCCGCCTGAGTCATAGAAGTAAACCTGAGGTTGGGTCACCAGGGCGCTCAGCAACTATAAACCCGCGGTGTTCCACCTGTTCAAAAACAAGGTGGTACCGAGAACAAACATTAGGAAGCCCTGAGCATACTACTCCATCTCCTCTGGTGTATCAGGCCAGCTCCTACGGAACTACTCGACGAGCCAACTGTATCTCACCATGGCCGGTCGGTATAGTGGTGGGTGTGCTCCCAGTAAGTGGATCTAAGCGGCCTCCCACTCGCCCATATCCATGCCGAGAGGGATCGGATCACGCCTACTCCTAAGCCTATGATCACAGCAAAGTTGTAGGGAGTCATTGTCATCTCCCTGGCAATAAAGAGGTGGAAGGAGTTAGTGGTGTCCCACCACCTCTCCACTAGCGCTCCGAGAAGGGGGCGGCTCGCTATGACGCGTGATAGTCCGAAGCAAAAAAAGCCGAAGCCAACCTCATCAACGATATCTTAGACCCTGGCAGGGAGCTCATCGTACCAATCCCTTATCGTCGTCGCTCCGTACCCCCTATAGGCATGGGAGTCTCCATGTGGCAGAGAAAAAGAGTGAATCAAGTAGTGATGAAAATGCAATCAAATGAAACGCAGTGCAAGAAATGCAGTTAAAGGAAAGGTAGGAATGCATGAAAACAGAGTTCATACCTCAGTAACACTGGAAAAAAGGTGGGCATCTAGCTCCCTTAGCAGGAGGTCCTCTGGTATGCCATGAGCGAAATTGTTAAAACGTCTAATGCCTCCATGTAGTAATATATGTGTACGGGATGATATGTCACCGGATCGATGGGTTGCACTCTCAGTGGTAATGGCTCTGGCTCGAACTCTGGCGCGAACTCCACCTCAAGGTCAGCCTCAATGTCCTTTGCCGCCACGCTGGCCTCAGTAACTTCTGGCTCCTCTACCTCGGCAATAGGTGGAAACACAGGTGGAACCTTGGGAGGAGCTTCGTCGTGAGGTATATCATTTGCCATCTGGAAAATGGGTGAAAAGTAGGTGAAAGGTGAAGAAAGATGGAGAAAATAGGGTAAACTTGGAAAAGTCAACCCTAGGAGAGAGAAAACGGGAGAAAAAAGTCAAAATCGAGGAAAGTTCACGAAACCCAAGAGAAACTCGAGGGGAACAAGCCTAGAGTAGTGAAAATCCAAGAAAAAGAGACGAAATCAAAATCTTATTGGTTCAAAATGTAGAGAATCAGGAGGGTTTTATGAAAAAAGTTTGTGTGGGGCATTGAAAAATGCGTGTAAAGCGTTTGAAGTTGTGAGGAAATGAAGTATGCAGTGATATACTTAAAGACCCGAAGAAAAAAGTCTAATTTGCCCCGAAATTGCCACGGGTGGCCGGCAAAGGTTTTTGGTGGCCGGCAGGTGGTCGGCGGTTTCTTCTGATGGCCGGCAGGTGCTGTTCTGAGCTTCTTTTTCATGAGTAGTGTATGGAAGGTTCTGTTTTGGGAGCTTGCAGCTACATTCTAGTGTGTAAACGTGTCCCACTTGTTACTACGAATGAGGTGTATTCTTTTTAAGCATGTTGCAATGCCTCCGAGAGGTAAATCAGCGGTTGCCATCGAATATCGTTTTTATTTGTTTCGTCAAATTACATCTTTGTTCTCTTCTATTGCATAGAACATGCATTTTCATATACACTTATATCATATCTGTGCCTTGCATCGCATATGATTCATGCATATAATGTGTACTCGTATGTGTCTTCTAGTCTTGCGTAGAATATGCTTTTAATAACCGCATCTGTTGGTTTTCTATCATTGTGGTGATTCATAGTGCCTGTTTGGCAGAGCTTAATTATAGCTTATTTTAGCTTTCAGCTTAATTTAAGCTATTTTGATGTGTTTGGTTTAGCTTATAGATTATAGCTTATAGTTTTTTGGAAGTCAGAAATCAGCTTATTCTTTGAGTGGGGCAGGAGATGCTGTAAGAATAAGCTGGAAATCAGCTTATGGTCATAGTTATAAGCTAAAAGCTGTTTAGGTATAAGCTATAAGTACTTTCCCACAGCTCTACCAAACAGGGCCATAATCTTGTTCACTTTGTGCATCTATCACACACATTCACTTCATTTTGTGCATTTATCGCACTTGTTTGTTTTATGCATCTATCTCACTTGTTCATTTTGTGCATCTATTGCGCACATTCAGTCCTCCTTGTTTTATCTCAAGATGTGTGCAGCGGGAGCCCGAGTGATTTTTCTTGTATCTCAAGACGCATGAAGCGCGGCCCTAGGCGTAATTTATCTCGGGATGCGTGAAACGTGAGCTATTTTTCTTGTATCTTAGGACCCGTGAAGCGCGGCCCTTGGCGTGTTTTATCTAGGGACACATGAAATGCGAGCCTAAGCGGTTTCTTTTTTATCTCAAGAAGCGTGAAGCGCGACCCTAAGTGCGGTCTTGGGTGGCTTTTATCTCGGGACGCGTAAAACGTGACCTCAAGTGATTTTCGTTTCTCAGTTTCTCGGGATTTGTGAAACGCAACCCTAAGCGGTGTTTTCTTTCCTTGTCTCGTGTTTTGGCATGGTCAGAGTGTGTTTTAGATCTTTTTGTAGGGAACCTGTATTGGTTTTAGGCTTGAAATTGCTCATTCATATGTTGTTGTCTTGTTTTTGCTTGTTGTATTTGTTATTGCTTATTGCATCATCTTGCATGATCATAAGTTTTCAAAATAATCGATTTCACGAAGCGTGTGAGTCCAGCTTTCAAAGTTTTCTTTGCATGCATAACATTTGCATCTTGACTCAGAACTACGCTGGTTTGATTCCTTGCAAAGGGAGACGTAGGCAGTCTGCAGGTGCAATCATTTATTTCTGTATTGATTGTCTGTCCACATCTTACGGCCTCGTCAAAATGGGTCGTCTTTGGGCTTTGACATTCACTCACGTCATTTCATGACTCCGAGTTCTGTCAAAGATGGGCAACTGTAGACACCCCATTTTTGACAGCCCTTACGACTTGGACATCACCGTTTGCACACCCAATAATGAGTGTATATACACATTAAGTGCTCAGAGTCCTCAGCGGAATGCCACATTTTTTAGCCTTTCAAACCCTACACACCTCTTGTCTTGTTCTTTGGACGAAAACTAGAGTTTTCAAGCTTGCAACCCCTTGTAGCCTCTCGGCCCCTCTTATTGGCTGCCGGCCACTACTTCTGGTTATCGGTCAGTAATGTAGCCTGCGGGCCAGCAGTAGTGGCCTGCTAGCCACTAGTGTGTTTTGCAGATATTTTTCTGCCTGTTGTGCCAGCTGTTGGCACAGATGCATACACCTTCTTACACGTGTATGTATAGATATTTCTGAGGGAGTTGCATGGTTTTCTATATATAAGAGGCCTCCCCTTACATTTTTATGGTTGAAATTTTTAGTGCAAAAATTCTCTCCCTCTCTCTCTACAATTCTCTCCCTCTCTTGCATTTTCTTAGCCTTTTGCAAGCTTTTGCCTATACATTCTAAGCCAAACCTTACCATCTTTGAGCTGAGGTACCTTTGAACCTTGTTTGAGCTCTTCAGGGTGTGTTTGTCTTGATTTGTTGCCTAGAATTGGTTCACTTCTTCAAGAGGTATATAGCTTTGTTTCTCTTCTTGCTTTGTTTACTATTTTTCCTGCTGTTTTCCCACTGTTTTTGGGCTATATAAACTCTGTATTTTTGGGCTGAAACTTGTAGTTTAAGGCCAATAAGGGTTGAGGGGTGATTCACCCTTCTTTACACCTTGCTTTCAAGACCTTTACCCTTGTGTTTCCCATCTTTACACTATCTTTTTTTGAGCTTTTAAACACTGATTTTCAGAGTTATCTCAATGGCTAAAATCATGGTTTGAAGTTCAAAATTGGAGGGGTTAGCCTCTCATCCTTGTGTCTTACTTACTAGCCTAGCATGTTCTATATTTTAGCTTATTGTTCTAGCTATTTTTGTCTTAATTCCAACATGTTTTAGGACTTATTTAGCACTATTTTAGGATTTTTTTTAAGTGTTCATTGCATTTGAGCCTTGTATTACATGCTTGTAGTGCAATTGTCCCATAGGTTTGGTGGTTTAGGCCTTAGCCACCATCATATTTGAGTTGATAGCATTTATTTCATGCTTTCCTTACTTGTGATCTTCTTTAATGACCTCCGCAAGCTCCCTCCTTTCTTGGCTTTTGCTTTGCTTTGAGAGTTGTTTCAAACCTATTGTTCTTTTAAGCTTGAGATTGAGGTTGCCATGCTTAATGGTTTAATCCCTTTTGGGGGTTCATTACGAACGGCATGACACCTCTCTCATGCCTTAAGCTAACTCTTGGTTTGACACTTCTCTCCTTTAGAGGACCTAAACTCACTTTTCGACTTAATTGATTAAAGAATTGAAAGGTAACTAAAATGGAGTAATGAAATTGGTGACTAAAAAAGGGCAAGATAATAACTTGGATTGGGTTTAATTGGACGTTAATTGAACCCTTGAGTCTTGAGTCGTTTCATACTCTTTAGTGATTAAAATGGCTCAAGATTCATTGTCAACTACTTCCCTTGATCAGTCATGATATGGAGGTGGTTTTGAGAGTCTTGTTTTGTTGCATTCATTAAACTTGCACCCTTTGGTTCATGGGCCATCATGCAATGAAATTGCATCCATTGATGGTTTGTGAATCAAATTTTGCCACTCCTTTGAGCTGTTTGATGATAAGGAGGGGTGAGTTGTGCAAACTACCCTTGAGAATACTCTGTTCCTACTCATAGCAGTAGAAAGAATCAAGCAACAGTGGCCAGCAGACCACCATTAGTGGACGGCAGGCCACCACTTCTAGCCTACCAGCCACCAGTGCAAAATTCAGCAATGTACTTTTGAAGCATAATAGAATTGGTCTTGAGGTGGAAAACAGTGTGAGTGTTCTACTGTGCAATAGAGGCATTTGGCAACAGAAACTGTGACTTTTTCGGGTGGAAAGTCCGTGCATGCATAAGCATTCCTTGTTTCCTAAGGAGGAGTAATTACAAGTAGTTAATTCGGTTACTTCATGTTATAATTAATTAGTTAACTAATGTTGTCTTGTAATAATTAGTTAGCTAGAATAGTTAATTAATTTGTTGTAATAATTAGTTAAGTAGTTTAGCTAAATTATTCATTTGGGTTTATAATGGTTACTTAATTAGCTTAGCTTTAATTAGTTAGCTAGTTAGTTCATTCAGACCCTCCTGTGTGAGGGCGCAATGTTGTAATAATGTTTATGTCTTCCAGCCCCACGTCTTTCTCCCTTTTATTTAACTTCTTATAATGGTTAGTTTAGGGCATCATGCTAAAATTAGCATATTTCATGATTTGCATCCACTTGTATTGCATGCATTGAGGCTCGATTCATCATTCTAACTTGTATTGCCGATTAAGTACTTCGTTAAATACGTGCTTAGACCACATGCTATCAATTTAATTCACATATCATATTAGTAACCAAGCCTAGTAATTGCATCTCGCATACGTTGCATTACTCATATTGCATAGTTAGGATCATGCATTGTTCTAACTCCTTTATCTTTTTTGTCTTGGAGTACTAGGTGAGCTTTTACTTGCTTTAGCATATTGCATGAGTGTGATTATTGACATGTCTATCATGCTTGCCATGAGGCTAATTGCTTAAATGATAAATTGTTTGAATGCTTGTAGATGAAGGCTAGTTGCTTGAATTGGAATAATTTGAGTAATATTCATATGCGATCACTTTTTCAAGTGGTACATATTCAAAACAATTTTCAAAACAAACATGAAATCAAATGTTCCAATTTTTGCAAGCTAGTCTATACTTGTGCGTGTGCGCATCACATAGTAATGTAGCCTAATAACCAAAACAAGAGCATATAATGTAGATGAGATTCATATCATAATTAGTAGAGGCCGATCATTGATCGGGCGAGCGGGGGTGCTCAATTCATGACCTTCCCCTCTCATACCTAAGTTCCCGAGCCAAGACAATCTTGGTGATGACAGACACATGGCCTTTGGCACGAGTGATGGGTTTCCTAAATTTTCCAAAAAATATTTAGGTGGCGACTCTATATCTGGCAAAGCAGTCCATTTTTGACAGTTTGATTCAAAATCGATTTTCCAAAAGATTTGCCAAATTTGGACTCTTTGGTGTTTATCTATTTCACATTGCACTTGTGGAATCAGATTCTGAACCACGGGAGTTCGACAATGTAGGGCTTATTCATCTTCCGAAAGGGGGCACGAAAAGTCGAGCTACAAGTGGGCGGTGGTTGGCATTTTGTTTGGCAAAGACGAGGTCGGCATTTGTTCAAGGGGGCTTTTGGATTGCAAAATAGGGGTCGATAAGGAGCTTTAGCAGTGGGAGATTGGGAGGCTGTGTGCAACATGTTTTGGTGTCTTGGTGTAGATTCTTCATTGACTGACCTTAAGACTTCAAGCAGTTGTAAGCCTCCCAGTGATGAAATCGTAATTACTTCATCTTTAGAATGTTTAAAGGATGTTTGGAGTTGCTGTGTAAACTTGTTTTAGACAAAAATTCATTTTTTGCGAAAATGACCATTTTACGTCTGAACCTGTTTTTAATTGAAAACCAATTTTTTTTAACCTCGAAAAAGAGAGAGGAATGCCCGGTTGTCTTTTCATTAAAAGTATTTTCCAAAATTAGTGGCCGGTTTTATCAAAAATATTGATTAGAACGCAATTTGGGCTTACTTGTACCACAAGCAAGCTAAGCACATGGGACCTTGCACTTGTGCATGCATGCATGGCACGTGTATCAAGGCAAAGCATGCGTGCGTACGTTATTTGTGCATACACATGAAGTTGGTGCGTGCGCACATCGTATTGTCGCAAAACCAGTTATGGAAACTCAATCTTGGTGCATTTTTGGTGAGAACGGTGGAGGGGGAAATGATGAAACCCTAGAAGGGTTCCAGAACCTTCCCCCTTGCCTATAAAAGAGACCCCTTCCTTTCCCTTTTAAGGGGCTAAGAATTTTGAACCTTTTCTAAGCTTTTGAAAGACAAAACTCCTCTCTTCTCCTTCCTTTGCCATAGTGATGAAATTTTTACACCCTCACAGCAACTCTAAGCCATTGAAAACACCTAAGGACTGAAGCTCTTGAACCTTAACTTGGAACCAAAGCTTGAGGGAGGCTTGCAAGCAAGGAACTCGATTTTTCTTACTCCTTTTTTATGTGCGCTCTTTAATTTACATAAATCAGCAGGTAAACCCCCATCTTTTTTTCAATTTCAGTACCTATTCCTTGTTTATTTTCAATGTTTATCCATGCTAGGATACTAATCCATCCTAGCATCATGCAGTTTAGGCATCTTTATTCACCTTCTCGCCTCCTCTTGCATGTATTATTTATTTTCATTAGAACATCATGTTTAGGTTCATTTAATCGTGTAGAAATCATGTGTTAGGCCCTGTTTGGATCATCATGTAGGTTAGTTCATATTTATGCTTTTTACTTGTTAGTTGTATTTTGTGCATAAGCATCATTAGTAGCCTCAAACCAGGCCTAGGTTCATGTTTTTGTATGTTAGTTGCATGATTAGGACATATTTATTCTATGCATGCATGTAAGACATGTAAGTGGACATCCGGGTAAGTCCTCTCTATCCTCTTGGCATGTGTGCTTCTTGTATTGTTTTTCAATTATGCAAGTTAAATGCTCTTTCTATGCAAGATTGTGTGTTTTGTTTGATTTTCGTAACTATTGCTTGTTTTAGTTTATGTTTAAAGTCATGGATTAATAAAAATCCGTTTCAACGAAAAATTGCTTTTATGAAACATATGACTTTATTCATTTGTTTCAACGAAAAATTGCTTTTATGAAACATATGACTTTATTCATTTGATCTAATATAAATTATTCTTGTTTTATTCAAATCACATAGTTGTTAGGTAAGTTAATGGTTTTAGGGTCCAATAATTAACTTGTGTGAAATAATTAACCACAAAAATCATAAAATAGAAAGTGAGCAGAGGCCAATGTTCGGATAGGGCAACAGGAGGTGCTTCCATGTAAATGGTGTTCCCCTTTTCTATCTAAGCTCCCGAACCCAAAATTTTCTTGGTTGTGATGGATTAGGCCTTAACTTAGTTTTCATTATTAAAGGTTTCTTCCCCTTTAGAAATTAAGTGGTGATTCTTTGTGTCAAAACAAGTCGATGTGGAAAGCAAGGCCTTAGACTGTTAAAAGGCACGTTACCCACAGTTGGCGACTCTATTAGGGACTTAAGTTTGCTTGACGCAAAAAATTCTATTTTATGAAATTACACTACAAAAAATTAAAATTTTAGGGACTCAAATTTAGGGGCAGAATTATTTTTTAAGGACCAAATATTTTTGTTGCGAAAAATGTCATTATTATATTTTTAGCAACGAAAATTAGACATTAGTGATGAATTATTATCTTTTTGGGACCAAATTTTGTCTTAAAAAATGAAATTTTTTTAGATCAAATTATTTTGTACCTAAAAGTGTAATTATTAGCAACATTTTCAAAATTTTGTCGTTAAAAGCCTTATTTTTGCAACCTTTTAGCGACTATCCTCACGACAATAGAAATTGGTCCCTAAATATCTTTTGTAACAAAATTTTCACTTTTAGGGACCAAAAAAACTTGATCTCTAAAACTCTTATATGTTGTAGTGCTAGTGGTTAATTATTTATTACATTGCATCATTATAGAACTATGAAAACCTACTTTATTGCATAATATCCCAGACACTATTCGCAAGCTATGTTATGTCAATAAGGAAAGCGTCAGATTATCCTATTAGTACTATTTGATCACTCCCTTGTGGAATGAGAGCTATATTAATAGTAATAATTGATGTATCCTTTTGTAACCAAACCTACCTTCTGCATATAGAGAACATTAGGACCTTCCAAACTAGGACATGATACCCTCCTTTCTAGGATTGTATTGTTGCCTTTTTGTATGATTTAGTGAATCGTAAATCTCATTTCCAAATTAGGACAGGGCAACCCTACCCCCAAATAAGCACGAATGCAAATTATGTGCTTATATGGTAAATTGTCTTGAATAGAAATTGTTTGATTTGATTTCAGCGATCAACAATCAGAAAGGCAATGATTTCTTTCCAAAAATCTGGGCAGTCTAATACAGCAATGATTCGATTCGACGGAAATCTGAGATATTCTGGGCAGTGATTCAATTCCAAAAATTTAGGGGTTCAATTTAGGCAGTGATTCAAATTTTGATTATGATTTGAAATGGCAAATTAGGGGGTGGTTTCCCAATTTAAAGGATTTGAGTTTGAATTTGAATTCTTACCTTAGTGATTAATTGAGAATGATTGCCTTTTCAAAAATTTAAATCCCTAAGAAAACATGTGATCAAAAAATAATTTCTAAAAAGAAAATTTCCAACTTAAGTAGAGCTGTGGAGATTATGGAAGGTATTTGATTGAATAAGAATCTTTAAGTCATTGACTTTAGATGGAATTTCAAATTTTATGAAAAATGATAGACAAGGAAATGGTGACCAAATTTCCATTTTGAATAAAATTACGATTCCCCTAAAAGATATTTTACTATGAAGACAATTGTTCGATTAGATATTTGGAATAGAATCCAAAGCTCCTTGGGAGAAAAGAATTTTGAAACAAAACCCGAGTAAAATTTTGAAAATTATGAAAAGCTTTTTATTAGACGGAAATCTTTAGGTTTTTGAATTGAGAAGGAATTTGATTTCATGGAAAAGTGTTAGATAAAGAGGTAATGCCCAAGTCTTTCACTTTGAAATGAAATTTTGGATTTCCTTAGAAGACATTTGACTACAAGATAATCGTTTGATTGATTTCTTCAAATAAAATCCAAAATTCCTTGGAAAATTTTAAATAAAATTTGAGTAGAGTTCGGAAATTATGGAAAGTTATTTTCATCAAGTAAAATTCTTTGGGCCGCTAACTTTGAGGGAACCTTAATTTTATGGAGAAATGTTAGACAAAGAAGTGATAACCAAGTCTCCCATTTTGAATAAAATTTATGTTCATCTCTAAGATATTTGGCTAAAGTATGATTGTTTAATTAATTCCTTAGAATAAAATTAGAACTGCTCAAAACTTTTAGGAAAAAAAGGGGGAGGGAGGGGGGGAGGGGGGAATTTATTTTGAAAAAGGATTTTGGAAAAACAATAGAAGTTGAAATTTGATCATGCACTTTTGAAAATAAATTGTGACACTTTTTGTTAAAACAATAAATAATGGAAAGGTAATTGTTTAGATTGATCACTCTGGTAGGAATCCTTAAAATTTCATGAATATTTCTTTGATTGGGCAACTATCACCTAATGGGTGATGATGATGACTTTGAGATCCAATGGTAAGTGTCAAACAAAATTGATCGGGTCCATTCACCTATTAACAGATTTGTTGCAAACATCACTCTTAGAAAAGAAGTTTCCCAAGCTAAGTTGGCTAGACTCAGTCATCTGTCTCATACTCAAGACATAGTGGACGGAAAACCTGTGTTGGTCTCACTCAAGCCACCAGAGAGGAACATCCACAAATCCATGCCCAAACCTATTCGAGCAGTTCAGCCTACTTCAAATTTGGTGGATATAGAACAGGCTAACCCCCATTTGTCTACTCCCCCAGGTTTGGAGCACTTCAAATTTCCAAATCCGAAACTAGAAATATCAACAGCCTAAACCCAAGAGCTGACGGATCTAATTTGTGCATTGCAAAGGTCTGTGGACACTTTGTAACTGTGGACGCCTAAGCTCAAACTCTAAACCAGTTGCAAGCTCAAGTGGCCGCACCACCACCGCCGCAACTAAAGCCGCAAAAGTCCCAAGAGAGGAAGTACCAGCAGCCCTTGTTCCACCCCTAGATCTACCAAAGAATGAACCCAAGATTGAAGTGTTGAACCTTGACATCAATGTTGACAAAATAGCCAAGTTAGAGAAGGCCATGAAGAAAACTAAGGGGTCTCACTGTATTCCGAACCTAGGCACTAGTTTAGGGGAGGTGACCATGTGCCTTCTCGAGAAGTTCAAGATTCCGCACAATGATAGGTATGATGGCTCAGTGGATCCCATGAGGTGACCATGTGCCTTCTCGAGAAGTTCAAGATTCCACACAATGATAGGTATGATGGCTCGGGGGATCCCATGGTTCATGTTCGACTTTTTGCCAACATCTTAAGGCCTATGGGACTTACCCGCCAACAAAACCCTATCTTTGTTTGGCCGCACTTTGTCTAGAATGGCCGCCAATTAGTATGCCAAGCTTGATAATGAGATTAAATAGAAGTAGGATGGTTAGCCAAGGCATTTGTTGCCCAATACTCCTACAACACTTCCGTTGGAGGTGACCATGAGGGAACTTAAGACCACCACGCAAGAACCTAATGAGAGTTTCAGTGACTTTGTCACAAGATGGAAGATTAAGGTGGCAAGAATAACTAATTGACCGGATGAGAAAGATCAGGTAAGGACTATTGTAAAGAACTTGCATCAACCACTGCTCGGCATGATGTTTCCTCTATCCTTGTTTAGCTTTCGAGAAATGTTCGACATTGAAATCAAATACAAGATGGGATCAATCAAGGCATTATCAAGGTAGAATCTGTCACCCGACCTCAAAAGAATCCATTCACCAAAAATACCACTTACACATCATCCAACACCAAACCCACTGAATTCCATGCCATAGGAACCCAAGCCATTGTAGACCCCTTCACTGGAACCACCCAAGCTGCCAAACCACCTGAGCCCAATGAACTTTCCACCTGCTTCATATGTCTTTGTCTAAAGTTATGCAAATTCTCATAGACAAGGGGCACCTTAAGCCCGTCAGCCTTAGGACTCTCTTAGATCCCTTGATGGATCCCACAAAATACTGTGCCTTCCACCAACAAACTGGCCATGAAATCGACCGATGTGTTTGTTGAATGTATAGATGAGAAGGAGAAGAAGAAGTTGCAGAACCGAGAGAGAGAGAGAGGGAGAGAGAGAGAGAGAGAGAGAGAGAGATAGAGAGAGAAGCAGCTGCTGTATTATTAATTCAAAACTTAGGGTTTCCCCCTTACTCACAATTATTTATACTAATAAGAATAAGATATAAAGACCAAACTACCACTACTACTTAACACTCCTCCTCAAGTTGGTGTAAAGATGTCTCTCATGCCTAGCTTACATCAAATAGGATGAAAGACTTTACTAATAAGACCCTTAGTAAAAACATCGGCCAGTTGATCTTCAAGCTTAACAAAAGGCATACATATCACACCCTTATTCAACTTCTCCTTAATGAAATGTCTGTCAATCTCAATATGCTTAGTCCGGTCATGTTGAACAGGATTATGTGCAATACTAATAGCAGCCTTGTTGTCGCAATACAAAGTCATGGGATCACTGTAATCAAGCCCTATATCACTCAACAAAGATTGAAGCCACATTAGTTCACATGTTCCATGTGCCATAGCCCTATATTTTAGCTTCAACACTAGATCTAGATACTACGGCCTACTTCTTACTACGTCATGTGACTAGATTCCCCCCTACAAAAACACAGTAACCACTGTCATCTATAGAGCCTGCCCAATCTACATCTGTGAACGCTTCCAACCTCAAGTGACCATGATTAGAAAACAAAATTCCTTTTCAAAGGGCATATTTAAGGTACCTCAAACTACGATAGACTGCATCCAAATGAGTTACATGAGGATCATCCATAAACTGACTCACTAGCCCAACTGCATAGGCAATATCTGGATGAGTATGAGAGATATATTAGTCTTCCCACAAGTCTTTGGTACCTTTCATTCTCCACAAGCTCACCAACCCTACTACAAAGACGATGATTAGTCTCAATCGGTGAATCAGCTGGTCTGCAGCCCAACATGCCCGTTTCCTCAAAAGATCTAGAATGTACTTCCTTTGAGAATTGAAAATGCCTTTATCAGATCTGGCAACTTCAATCCCAAGAAATTATCTCAATAGGCCAAGATCTTTTATCTCAAACTCCTTGGCTAACTGCATCTTGAGATGGGTCACCTCCTCCTTATTTTTACTTGTCATAACTATGTCATCCACATATATAATAAGCATTGGCAAGGAGGAGTGACTGTTCTACGAAGTATGGTGGGGAAGGAATTTGCAGCTCAAACAATGGTGAGAACATTGGTGTAGGGGTAACTGCAAATGATGTGGTTGTAAAAGATGATTACTGGGATAGTGAGTCAGCTCGAGAGCTGGGCCATACTAAGGAGGTGTGTATAAGGGATGGGTCAGGTAGAGTAAGGTGTAATGATAAGGTGGATATGGAGTTACCTACGCGATCTAAAATGGTGGTGGCAGAGTCTGTTGGTAATGAGCTCGAAGGGAAAGCAGATAGCATCATGAAGGCAGTTGGGAGCATAGGCAACGGCTGTGAGTTGGTAGGTCAGAAAAGCATTGAACATGTTGTCACGCATGGTGTTGTCAGAAGCTTGAGTGGCTCTAGTCTACTTAAAACTGGGGTCCATTTAGAGGTGGAGCTGGGTTGGAGCAATGAGGTGGGCCTATGTAATGGGCTTGTTGATATGAGGGCATGGGTGGAGATGCACACCCAGGGCTTCAAGGCTGGTCTTCAGTGTGAGCTTCAAAATGTAGTAGGTCCTTTAATGATATGTTCAGACTTATCACAAACATAGAGTAACGATATAAGCTCAAGTAAAAAGCTTTAGAAGAATAAAGGGAGGAAGAGAGTAGTTAGAAAGTCTAGTGAGAAGAAGATCAAAGAGTTGAAGAAGGGTTATCTTGAGCTTCCAAAAAGATATAGTCACAAAGGAGCTACATCTAGTAAATTGGGTCCTAAAGGGCTTTATGGAGAGCAGCAGCTACAGCAGTATCTGGTTCAGCATCAACTGCTAGTCAAGTAGCTAGAAACAGATCCTGCTTAAAGAGGCTCAAGAAACTATTCAGATGGGAAAGTCGCTGGGCATAAATTACAAAGGTAAGGAATAGGAAGTGTTTGCCAAAATTATGGACCTTGAGGCAAAGGATAGAGAAAAAAGGGGAGGGCATTTAGTTTCTGCAGCTTAAAATAGCTTTTGGGGGCCAGAGTTCAGTGTATATGGGTAATGATGAGGCTACTAACATGGAATGTGAGAGCTTTGGAGAGGAAGGAAAACGGAATTGATATTGTTCTTTTTCAGGAAACAAAGAAGGCATCTATGTCAGAAAAGAAGATCAAAGAGCTTTAGGCTAGGGATAGAATGGAATTTATGACTGTGGATGCTGAAGGCTCTGCTGGTGGCCTATTATGCATATGGGATCCAGGAGTATTTCAAGTGTCAAGTTGCTGCTGTAATAGAAGGTTTATCCTTTTCTCTGGGTCCTTGTTCTTCTCTTTTGATTGTGTCTTGATTAATTTGTATGCACCAAATGAAGTGGGCCAAAGGGGTAAGCTGTGGGAGTGCCTTTTGAAGTTAAGGGAGGAGTATTCTAATCCTTGGTATATAGGGGGGATTTTAATGAAATTAGAAATATTGGAGAGAGGAAAGGCTGTTCTAGGAGGGATAAAGGTACGAAGGAATTGAATGACTTTATTGATAAAAGTGAGGTGAATGACTTGCCCTTATTAGGCAGAAGGTTCACATGGTGTAATGCCAGGGAAGGGGAGAAATGGAGCAAAATTGACAGGGTTATGGTGGATCCAAAATGGTTGGAAACTTTTAATTTGAAGTTGTGGGGGCTACCTAGAGTAATGTCTGATCTTAGTCCTTTACTGTTAATGGAAGATGAGAGAGATTGGGGCCCCAGACCCTATGCTTGAACTTTATATCCAAATTTCTTACCTTTTGTGCAAAAGTGGTGGAGGGAGCATCGGGTGGAGGGATGGGCTGGTTTTAGGCTATTCTAGAAGCTGAAATAGTTGAAAATAGTACTTAAACAGCGGAATAGTGAAGTTTTTGGCAATGTAAATACTAAGTTGAAGAAGGTAGAGGATGAGCTTCATATGTTTGACTTGTTAGCAGAGGAAAGAGAGCTTGAAGAGGCAGAAAAAACAAGAAGAAGAGAGGCTAGAGTTGAAGCTTGCAGTTTAACTAGAATGGTGGAATAGTTATGGCTTCAAAAATCAAGGCTCAACTAGAATTTTAATGGTGATAAAAACACAAGATTTTTTCATGTGTTAGTTGAGTGTAGGCAGGGGAGAAATGAAATTAATTCTCTAACTATTGGGGATGTGGTATTTGACGATCCATGCAAAGTTAAGTAAGAGGTCCAAGCTCATTTTCAGAAACTGTTTTTTGAGGATTGGCAGCATAGGCCTATATTGGAAGGACCATTTCAGTCAGTAAAGGAAAGTCCTTTTTTTGATTTGTTGGTAGCAGAGTTCTCTGAGGAAAAGGTTTGGAGTGTTGTTAAGGGCTGTGATGGGAATAGGGCTCCAGCTCTAGATGGGTTTAACTTGGCTTGTATTTAGAAATTATGGTAGGTACTGAAGTCTGATGTGCTGAATTTTTTGTCTGAATTTCATAAGAACTGTAAGTTGGTTAAAGGGATCAATAACTCTTTTATCACTTTGGTACCTAAAAAGGAGAATCCAGTGGGGTTGGCTGACTATAGACCTATAAGTTTGGTTGGGTCATTGTATAAAATCCTTACTGAGGTTCTATCCTCAAGGTTGAAGGCAGTGATCCCTCAGATCATTAGTGAAAACCAATCAGCATGTATTGGAGGAAGGAACATTCTGGATGGTGTTTTGGTGGCCAATGAGGTTGTAGATAGTTGGACGAAATCTAGAAGGAAAGGCTTGATCATAAAGTTAGATTTTGAGAAAGCTTTTGACTCACTGAACTGGGAGTTCCTATGTTCCATGATGGTTAATTTTGGGTTTGGAGGAAAATGGGTGGAGTGGTTCTCCAATTGAGGAATTCAGTCCACAAAGAGGGCTTAGATAAGGGGATTCCTTGTCCCCTTTTCTGTTTATCTTAGCTGGAAAGTGTTTAAGCATTTTAATGTCTAGAGCTTTGGATCTGGGGCTGATAAAGGGGGTGAAGATTGGCTCAGATGGGTTGGTTCTTACTCACCTTCAGTTTGCAGATGATTCTCTGATATTGTATGAAGCTGATACATTGGAAGTAAGAAATGTAAAGAAGATACTGAGGTGCTTTGAGATGCTATCAGGCCTGAAGATAAACTACCATAAAAGTGTAGTTAGTGGTGTGGGTGTTCCGAATGAGGAAATGTTTGTGTTTGCATCAGTATTGAACTGTGTAGTAAAATCTCTGCCATTTCAGTACCTTGGTCTACCTCTGGGAGCTAACCCAAGTAGGAAAGCATCATGGAGACCTATATTAGCCAAATTTAGAAGTAAACTAGTTGGCTGGAAAAGGAAACTTCTGTCATTTGTTGGGAGACTCACTCTTATTAAATCTATTCTCTCCTCTCTGCCTCTTTATTACTTGTCATTGATTAAATTGCCTCAGGGGGTTGCCAAAGATTTGGACAAGCTTCAAGCTTCTTTCCTCTGGGGTGGATCTGAATTGAGGAGGAAGGTCCGCTTAATAAAATGGAAGGAAGTGGCTAAACCAATTGAGCAAGGGGGCTTGGGGGTTAGGAGAGTTAATGAGGTTAACAAATGCCTTTTGTTGAAATGGTGGTGGAGGTTTGGTGTGGAAAACAAAGCTTTGTGGAGAAGAGTCATATGTAGTAAATATAGGATTGAGGAGGGGAATTGAAGCCCTCTTGTAAGCTCTCTAAAATGTGGAAGGATATACTATTACAATCTGAACAGAGTAGTAGTCTGGTGGGATTTTTTCTGGACAATTATAAGGTGAAAGTGGGTAATGGTCATAGAATTAAGTTTTGGGTGGATAAGTGGTGTGAAAACTTATGCCTTAAAGATGTATTCCCACTCTTGTACAGGTTGGTAGTTGACAAGAGAGAGACCCTATCTGCTATGATGGACAAGAAGGAGGAAGCTGATGAGTGGGTATTCCAGTTTAGAAGGGCTTTGTATGATTGGGAAAGAGTAGAGGTAATCAGATTGGCAACTCAGATTGAGGAAGGCCCTGTTATTAGGTACTCCTTAGATGATTCACTAGTTTGGAATGCTTCGGAATCTGGGAGATTTTCAATTCAATCTATGTATAAATTCTTGGTAGATGGCTTCAGTAGTTTCAACCCAATAAGCAAAAGGATGTGGGTAAAACATGTTCCACCTAGAGTTCAATTTTTTGGATGGCTCGCATGGAAAGGAAAATTAAAAATGGCAGAGTTTCTCCTCAGGATTGGTGTTCTGCTTGCTAGTGCATCTATAGTATGCTACCTATACAAATCTGGGGATGAGTCACTTATCCATGTGCTTCTATTATGCCCAGTGGCTTGGAGAGTGTGGTCTGCAATGCTTAGATGGTGGAAGGTTCAAGGTGCACTGCTAGCTTTAGTGAAGGCCATTCTTGACTGGTGGGCAGGGGTAGGGCTTAGCAAAAAGGAAAGGATGATGTGGAAAGCCCTCCCTTTAGTTGTAATGTGGTCTTTATGGAATCATCACAATGAGTGCTTATTTCGGGATGTTGTCCCAAGTGTGGAAGGTGTAACGAATCTGATTAAGTTTAAAATGGCTGTGTGGTTTAAGGAAGTATTTAAGGATCATATGTTCCCAATGCATGACTTCATATTTAATCTAGAGCGCATCAGATTCTGCTTGGGAGGTGGCAAGAGTGTGTGAAGCTTTGTGGAGGCCTAGCATTGTAGCTTTCCTTCTGCTAATCTGTGGTCTGAGCTGTGGCTGTGTGTCTGCGGTTAAAGATGGTGTTAATGCTGATATGTTTCTGGTATATCAGTTGGGCTATAATTGGTTTGGTGCTGGTGAATAGAGATGGTGGAGCTGCTGTAACTTAAGAAAGCTGTATGTGTTGTATTTCTCAACTTCAGATTATGCTACTGTATAGAGAATGTATTATGGTCTATTTGCCTGCTGCTGGATGTGGAATGGTGTGGAATGGTGTTATGCTACTAGGCTTCTGTTGTGAAGTTTCTACATTGTGTGCTTTCTTGTGGTTTTGCTGTTGGCCTGCTATGCCCCTCTGGTTGTTATGCTGCTAGGTTGCTAGTCTGCTATTGCTTTGTGGTTGTACTCTTTTGGTCTATTTGGCTGATATGCTGTTTGGTGTATGGCTTGAAGTTGGCTTGGAGTTACACTATCTTGTTCATGCTGGTTTGGAGTTCACTTTGGTTGTCCTGATATGCATTATTCTGAAGATGGGCTTTTGAGTTACATTCTTTTTGTTTCCGTCTGGTTTTTGCTTTTCTTCGTTGGTCTCTCACCAACTAGGAGGTTGGAGCTTTTTTAGCTCTAAGCTCCTCTTTATTAATGTAATTTTCATACTCTGTATGTGTTTATCATCAATAAAGTCTTCTCTTTTGCCGATCAAAAAAAAAAAAAAAATACAATAAGCATTGTTACCTTACGTACACTACGTTTGACAAACAAGGTGTGATCTGCATTGCTTTGCTCCCAGCATTACCTTTAGGAATCTACCAAACCAGGCTCTAGGAGATTGTTTTAAACCGTACAAAGCCTTTTTCAATCTACAAACCTTTCCAACTGTAGACTGAGATGAGAATCCTGGAGGTACATCCATATATACATCCTTCTCCTCCAAATCCCCATGAAGAAAAGCATTCTTTATATCTAGTTGCTGTAGAGGCCATCCCAAATTAGCAGCACGCGACATAATAGCTCGAATGGAATTCATCTTTGCTACTGGGGCAAAAGTTTCTTGATAATCTATTCCATATGTTTGGGTAAATTCCTTAGCCACTAGTCTTGCTTTGAACCATTCAATCGTTCCATCTGCATTGTGCTTAATGGTGAACACCCACTTACATCCGACTGGTTTTTTTCCATTAGGAAGAGACACTAACTCCCATGTATTATTTTTACTCAAATCTTGCATCTCTTCTACCATAGCTACCTTCCACTTAGGATCATTGATGGCTTCTTTCCAACCCTACGGAATACACGCAGAAGAAGGAGACGAAACAAAAGCATGATATAGAGAAGACAACAAACCATATGACATGAATTTAGAAATGGGGTGTTGAGTACAGGCTCTAACCCCCTTCTGAGAGCAATAGGAAGACTCAAATCATCAGCAACAGGGCTATCAACAATAGGTGAAGAAACGGGTTGAGGATCATTACCTGTAGAGTTAGTGGAAACTAGGTGTGGAACTGGCATAGGGGATGATGATTGACTTGGTGACACAGGAGAAGCCTGCTCTTTCTGACGCCGTGAATTAGCCTTAAGATCAGCTCTTCCAAACGACCACCGATATCCGACTCCTCATCAACAAAACTGTTAGGCTCTCCTCACCACAAATAATAGCCTGTTGATTAGGATGGAAAAAAAATAACTCATGCTGATATGATGCCATCTCATCGACAGTCTCATGTATACCGCTCTCCCCCTGAGGAGATAGCGGAGGACCATAATAATAAATAAATAAATAAATAAAGACTCAGATTCACAGAAAGTGACATCCATACTAACATACAGTTTATGAGTGTGAGGGTCATAGCATTTGTAGCCTTTCTAAGTAGCAGAATAACCAAGAAAGACACACCGGACAGTGTTAGGGTCAAGTTTCCCACGAGTACAAGGTTGAAGAAGAACAAAACAGACACTACCAAAAACTTGAGGTGGAAAGGAAGAAGTGGGATAAGTCACAGGAAGAAGCCCAAGAGGAAGTTTGAAGTGGAGGACACTAGGGGGCATATGGTTGATAAGGTAAGCCGCGGTAAGAATAGCATCCGCCCAAAAAGACTTAAGAATGTTCATGGTAAACAAGAGAGAGCGAGCAATCTCAAGGAGGTGGCCATTCTTGCGTTCAGCAACTCCATTCTGTTCAGGAGTGCCAACACAACTAGTCTGATAAAGAATGCTATGATCCTCGAGGTATGCGCTGAAAACTCCATCAACATATTCAGTCCCATTATCACTCCTAAGAATTTTGATAGTAGCATTGAAGAGATTGGATACCATTTTATGAAAACTTTTGGAACATGAGAAAACCTCATTTTTAGTGCGAAGTAAATAAATCCAAGTCACATGGAAATAACAATCAATAAATGTGAAAACCACCGATAACCAGAGGTAGAAACCACAGGGGTAGGACCCCACATATCGGTATGAATAAGCATAAAAGGAAAAGTACTTCTTTTAGTAATTGAAGGATAACAAGTATGTTTATGCTTAGCAAGCTCAGAAGCATCACAAACAAAGTTATTCCTAGGACAATCTCGAACTAATGAAGGAAAAATTTTCTCTAAAATACTAAAGGAAGGATGCCCCAAACGGCAATGTCACTGATGAAGAAGACGAAAGGAGGAGCCAAAAGTGCATTGAAGAGCCTGAGAGGACAAAGTTGATGCAGGAATGGCATCCAGAAAGTACAATCCACCTTGTGCCTTACCACTGCCAATCATTTTCCCTGTAGCCAATTCCTGAAAGACACAATGAGTCGGAAAAAAGGTTACAGAGCAATTGAGAGCAGTAGTAAGGCTACTAATAAAAAGTATGTTAGTTGAATAATTAGGAACATGAAGGAAAGATGAAAGCGAAAGTAAAGAAGTGAAATGAATAGAACCCTTGCTGGAGATAGAAGATAAAGTGCCATCAGCCACTCTAACCTTATCTCGCCCAGAACTAGATGAATAAGAATGGAAAAAGCTAGAAGTACCCGTCATGTGATCGGTAGCACCAGAATCAATGATCCAAAGAGACAACGACGAGGTACTAAGTGCACTAGCAAAAATACCCGTGTGGGGAAAGTTGGAAGAGGCAGAAGATGAAGGAGCTAAGGTAGATGAAGAATCAAGTCGAACCATCAAATGTCTGAGAGTGTAAAGCACATCTTGGGAAATAAAACCAGCATCATCCAAGGCACTAGCAATAGTCTCAAAAACATGTGCTTGATGACGAACACCTCCCTCTCACATCATGGGGAGTTGACTGACCCTCTAGAGGGGTGTGTTGTCTCTGATTTGCTATATTTTGGCCCTAATGCCCATTAATTTTCGAGCATACTGGAATTTTTTTTTTTTTTTGTTTGAAAACGTACCAGGATACAAGAATGAGGGAAGAAGGAGAGGAATAATCTTCCAGGAGGAAGATATTGCTCGGATACCATGTTGAATGTATAGATGAGAAGAAAAAGAAGAAGTTGCAGAACCAAAAGAGAGAGAGAGGGAGAAATAGCTGCTGTATTATTAATTCAAAACTTAGGGTTTCCCCCTTACACACAACTATTTATACTAATACCAAATTACCCCTAACACTTAACAGTGTCTAACTCCGTCATAAGACCCAAGATCTCATTGACAACAAGATCATGGCACCCCCACAAAAGCAAAATGTAACCACCAACCCTTTGCTTGAACATAACAAAACTGTCCCTCCACCACCCAATGTTAATGCCATATAAACCACCCTGACAGGCTTCAACCCTAGCCAATACATCACGTCGGCCAACCTATCCAAGCCATTGGTGCTTATACTAAGGAAATAGGGGTGGATCTTATCCACAAGGAACTGCAAATAAATGAGCCCGACCCATTATGGGTTTTCATGATGCAAACATGCCCAATGTGGGATTTCGTGATGCGCACGGAAGTGCTAGTCATACCAAAAGACAAATTAAACTTGCTAGGGTTTCCAAAAGAAGGAAAAAGCTTTACCAAAGATGAGTGATTGGACTTCGTGTTTGGCAAAGTCAAACCAGCTGAAGAAGTGCCGGCAAAAGAGCAAGAATAATCCGTAGAGGCATCAACCTTAGCAAGTACATTGTGCCTGCTAGCAAGCCAAAGCTGGATATAACGCCCCAAAAATAAATGACAATAAACCATACATCATGTTAATTAAATAACAACACATTATAAAATAATAATCCTCCCTTAATTCCAATTAGTTGTACAAAAGAGTAACATATGCTGATATACATTCACAAGTCTAACCCTGATTCTATAGCATATGTTACATGATTAGGAAATAAGATGAAGATAAACAAATAAGAGAATGCCCTAATGGCTACAATTTTCCAAGACGATGCTTGATTACAACAAAAGTGAGTTTTAAACTCAATAAAAATAAAGCCCTAGGCTTGTACAAAAATAATTACAAGTAAACAAAATGAAACTCTCACTCCAAGTCCTCCCAAGCTATTACCTTGGCGGAGGCATATCATCAGTACCTGAAAATGGTTGTCCACGTAGAGTGAACTAAAGCCCAGTAAAGATACTCTAACACAGTATATGGATCTTAACGAAGCCATAAGGTGAATGCATATGCAATGCTCATCCCAAAACATTTTATATCTCTTTCCAAAACCATGCAATGCCAAGTTTATATCTCAATTCATGAATTTATTTCCTTTACAATAGAAAACAAGGCAATGGATACAACACTGGAAATCTCTAGGACGTGTCTGCAAGTAGGCTACAAGCACTACTAATCTATTATTTTTACTAGTGTTAACCGAAAGGCTCGACATCTAACCGCACTGGTTTTTGGACTTTCACCAAAGACACACTAGCCAACATAATACCACAACTACACTCCTACCCAGATTTACACTCACCTTTTTTTCTCAAAACAGTATACATTTTCAATGTGTAGATATGTTACAATGCTTAATGCAAATGAATGAGAAAATAGTTTTAATTCACCTAATTCTCATGTATTTTCTATAACAATCATAGCTATCCTCTACCGATAGCCCAAAACAGATATCTCTAAACAGATAGATAATTTCCAATACATATATACTTTCAAAAATCACAAGACAAGAGTGATAATGCATATTCAACTCCACTATCATAATCATCATCCTTCCAATTCCATAAAACCAACATCAACTCTCTTTACAAAATCCAATATTCACCACTTAGGGAAAAAAACCCATTTCTTTAAAATCATTTCCCAGGGATAAAATCCATTATTCATCACAACCCAACCATTTTTACAAAGCCTTTATCATATTCAAAAATCCTTTTTGAAAACCCATATTTTGAATCTTTAAACCAAACCCTAGATTTTTGTTTAAAACTCCCAAACCACCACATTGCTTAGAAAATTAAATAACTAAGGTAAAAACCATACAAAGTGTCAAAGTAATCCCTACCTCAAAGAAGAAGACCCAAAAGAGAGATGGGTAGAACTCAACGGAGCTGAAAACACGAACTTCACCGATTAAAACGAATCCCTCGACGTGCTCTCTCTTTTTAACAAATGGACTAGGGTGTAGAAATGGTTTGGTTAGGATGTATTTGGAGCTTAGAGATGATTTCTAGAGAGAGAGTAGATCTGAGATTTAGAGAGAGATGTAAAAAAGCGACTCAAAAAGTGAGCTTAACGACCTGATATACGCGCAGACCGCTCGAGCACAGGAATGGTCGCTCGAGCGATCAGACACAATAACTTGGATTGCTCGAGCGAAGACGTGTACTGCTCAAGCGAAGAACACAAAATCCTAGAAGCTTTGCAGACAAAAGACCATCGCTAGAGCTCAAGAAATATCGCTCAAGTGAACACTGCTCGAGCGCAAGAAGTACCACTCTAGCAAAGAATGCCAACTCCTAGTATTTCTATAGGCCTGCAAAAGTACTGAGAGTTCTCAAAGACCACTTGAGCACAAGAAGCGTCGATCGAGCAAAGAAGCCAAAATCGAGGCAGGAACCAATTTGAAGAAATAACTCCTAATCTATTCCCAACGTAATCAAGACACTCCAATAATGAAACTCAATGAGGAATAAGGAGAAATAAGACATGAACGATCGTATAAGATAAGAAAACCCAAATCTAGAACATCAAATGGGTCTAGTCTAAACCAAAATCGCTATACTGGAAGTGTTGCTACCCAAATCTTTGGACATAGACTTCTTGGAGATAGATACCATCAAATATAATCTTCTGGGCCACCCCAATGATTTTGATGGGCATCAATATGGTGAGAATCAAGGATGGGGGAGCAATTTCGAGGAAGAAAAAAGTGACAACAACAACAAAGAGCCGAGAGATGGGAATAAATAGAAAGAAAATCAAACAAGGGCTGAAAATAGAGAAGCACCCAGAATTAGAAAAATATGAGGTAAGACAGATTGGGGCAAGGATCAGAAAGGCATGGATTAAGAAGGTGCACAAACTATACGTATGGGATGAGGTTGTCATGCAATAATGGTATGAAGCCAATGAGGCCGAAATTCACTACACTCTCTTGTTCACGACTATACGGTGTTACAAGAAAGTCCAAGAAATGGAAAATCAAATAGAAATGGACAAGGTCTGGTTTTTGGGGGCCTTGTTTGAAGAGAAAGAGTAAAGAGGGAAAGAAAGGGCAAGGCAAATTGACATGGGCTGATTTCAAAATGGCCTGAGCATTGAGACTAACCACTATAACTTGGGGGAACTTACGATCTGAGATGATGATAGTAGAGGAGCATTGGAAGAGGATTCCACCAAACACATAGTGGATGCAACGAAATGCCAATTAACAAACTAGCCTATTGAAAATTTGTTTTGCCCATGGATCTGGTAGTAATTAAATAAGTCAAATTGAGATAGAAATCTAGCCTATTGGATTCTAATGCGTTGGTATTTTCAAATTAGTCAAGTTGAGTCTTTTCTTCTTTTGTTTTTGGCTTATTTGTATTTTATTTATTTATTTTGAGTCAAAGTTGGATGTCGAGATTTCCCTACCCCTCCCCTCCCCCCCAAAAAAAATTTTTTTTATCAATAATAATGCTAGTGATTCTAGATACTTGATGATGCCAAAAGTTGATTGTGCTAAATCCAAAGATTTCTAAAAAAAAAAAAACCCTGATGGTTTTTCAAAACTTCAAAAAGATCAAATTGAATGAGAAAAGGAAAGATAAGCCAAATGTGAAATGGATGGAATAATATTAATAAACTTGGGTAGTGATGGAAAATCCTCATCTAGTCCAGATCGGATCCATGCTATCTTTTTTGGACATAAATCATTGGTTGCTCTTTTAAAAAAGAATTCAAAGAAACGTCTTTTTCATGATCCTATGAAGGCATGCCTGGAACCGATTCAAAGACTGAGCAACCTAAAGGCTCCTCTAGATCCCAAAACCAAATCCATTGTTAGAGTGTCAAACATTGATCAAACTGGGACAATTTTTCGTTTCCCAACACAAAGTAAAGAACACCCTTCAACCATAAGAAACGAGGGCGTGAAGTTGACACCATTCTAGGAATGAGATCCGACAAATGAGTCTAAATGGAATGAAATTCACACAATATATTGACCCTGTGAGAGCTGGTTAGGTTAAAAACCCTAGAAAGGTGACCTAAGCAAAATTTAGAGCATAAAAGAAGAGTGGTGCTATTAGCACCCCATGAATTATTTTGGACCCCTCAATTTCTTTGGGCCCTCATTTATAAATTTTGAAACCCTCAAAATTTGTTTTCCCCTCCTAAATAATACCAAAATTATCATTGTGAAAACATTTCACCCATTGAATGCACACCTCCCCACACCCCCATACCCCAAAAAAACCCCTCTTCCAAAAAGCCTTAACAAAACCCACCAAGAAGAAGAAGAGCCAATGTGATTACTGTCTCTGTTGCCCCATCTACCATTGTCATAGTTGATACTCTCTCTCTATATATATATATAATTTCTTGGTTTTCTCGTAATAATTTCTTCTCTTGAAGGGAAAAAATTATAGTAATTGATTTGGTTGGTTTTGTCGGTAGATATTATAAAAATTGTGAGTTCAATAGAGAACTACGCAACAATATTATCAAAGCTACGCGATGAAGGACTAACTTTTAAACCTAATAATGGATTTGGGTTACTTCCGATAACTTTTGGAAGTGTTAAAAATTTTGACCATTCAATGTGTTAAGAAATTTCCATATTTGGACCTGCATTCCCGAACATTACTTAAAAAATAAAAACTTCTGCAAGCATTAACAATTTTAAATGTTCAATGTGTTAAGAAATTTCCATGTTTGGACCTGCTTTCCTGAACAAATAATAAATGTTCGGTTACTGGTTTCCGAACAAAACCTGTGTTCCCGAATTTTAGTCATATGTTCGGGAGCTCAGTCCCGAAAAAATGACGAATAGATTTTATTATTTTTGCCATTTTTTTCAAGAAACTTACCCTTACAAGACCAATTTCCTCTAAACTAAGAACAACATCAAAGTTATGAACCTCCTCTATGGTTTTATTGTTATACTCTCCTCTTATGGAGTTGTGCTTAACAAAAAAACTTCAATTCATTGTCATTGTCGGAGAAGTGTAAGAAGTCAAATGGTTGTCACTGTTACCATCGAAATATTACCACTAAAGGATTTTTAAGGTTTTGCGATTGGGTAGGTGTTGAATGTAGGATTTGAGAAAGATGGATGGGTAGTGATGGAGGTGGGTGCTCTCATAAACCCTAATTCATGATGTAGTGGATGTGTATGTTTAATTATGAGGTGGGGTCAGGCCTCAGTGTAGACACCCCATTTTTGACCGTCCTTAAGACTTGGACGTCACCGCTTGAACACTCGGTGATTATCCATGTTTGTGTTCGTTTGGAGTTCCCGGAGTTCTCGGCTCGCGCGCCTTGCCTCAGGACCTCCGAACTCGACCGTTTTGTGTTTGGTTTTGCACCAAACACTTGTGTTTTGCCTTGGAAGGGCAGGGAATGCTTTGTGAGGCATCCCCACACACCACCGGCACTGGCTAGAGGCCACCGGCTGGCTGGTGTTGCCACCGGCACTATATTGTGCCGGTCGGCACTCTTTTGTGCCAGTCGGCACTTATTTTGGCAAAATGACCATTTTGCCCTGCCGACTCCCATACAATTGTTTTCTGAGATATTTTCAGACAGCTATATGCCTTTTGTTTCCCCTCCATACACGTGTATGGAGGGATGAGCCCTTTGGTTGCTTAGCTTGTAAGCTTTGGTGGCCTATAAGAGAAGGGTTCCTCTCTTGGCTCAAGGGTTAGAAAAAATTAGAGAGTTTAGGAGAGTTAGACATAGGAGAAGCTCTGGTTTAGGGTTTTGAATTCTATATCTATCTTATATCTCGCTTTCTCTCCCTGAAGCTTAGTGTGTGTGTATTGTCATACTATTGCCCACCAACACCTAGTGTTTCACCTTCCTCTTGCTACTGAGGTTCCAAGAGGTTGCTCTTGAGGTTCTTGACTGATTTGGAGCTTAAGGAAGCAACAACATCATCTTTGGTGAAGAGGTCTTCAAAGGTAACAAAACTACCCCTTTTTACCCCATTTTTGCGCCTTGTTTTTACCTAGTTTAGAACTGTTTTTGTGCTTAGTCTATAATACAAAAAAGTTCTGATTTTTAAGCCTCTTTATTGTTTATCAAGAGTGTTTTGTGGTTTGAGCAAGTTTGACCACCCTTAGGCCTTGAAAAGGCCACTTTTTGTGCCATTTTGTGAGAGATCCGAGACTTTGGTGTTAGGATCTCTCCACCACTGAAATCTTGAGGGATTTCAGTGGTGGAGATGATGCCTTAGAGTCTCAAGAAGGTGGGGGCCACCCCCTCTCCTTAATGTCCTTGAAAAGGGCAAGTTTTGGCTTCCTTATGGAGCTTCATGCTTGAGTGTGTGTTGAGCATGTTTGACTTGTTTTTCATGCTTATATTGCCATGTTATAACATGACTTTAAGTTGGTTTTGGTCTCTTATGCATGCTTAGCATAGTTGCCTTGTAATGCCCTTTGATGCCTTAACATGCCTAGGTTGTGTGCCCTAGTTTGAGCATGCTTTAGGCCTAGATCCATGAAGCTTGTATGCTTATTTTGCCATGCTTTAGGTCTGTCCTAAGTCATTTTGATCAATCTTAGCATGTATCTTGTAGCCTCTTTGTATTTGGCTTGTTGGCCTTAAGAGCATGAGTGTGTAGCATGCCTTGCTTGCTTTATTTTTGATGGTTTGGAACCATTCAACATGTTATTTCAGACCCTTTGGTGCTCTCGTATGCTTGCCTTAATTGCCTCTTTAATGCTTTAAAAGCATATGTTGAATGCTCCATGTCTTGGCTTTAATGCATGCCTTTGGATTTATGTCATCTAGATGCCATCTAGGTGGTCCTTTAGGCTTAGTTTTATGTGTTAAAACTCTGTTTTTAAGTGCTTAAGTATTGCCATGTGTGGTTGTGCTAAGTGTGGTTCAAAGCCCCCATTGACTTGTTTTGAACCTTAAGCCATTTGCATGCTTTGTTTGGCTTGCTTTGTTGCATGATTTGGCATCATGTTTTACATGAATTTCAGAGCTTTTCATGTATGCTAATAGCCCATGTTTGTGCCTCTTAGATGTGTTTAAGAGTTGCTTAATTGTGCTTAAGTGTTGGTGCCTTAACTTGTGCATGTGTGCATGTGTGTTTGGCCCTCTTGACTTAGCATTTTGGCCACTGATTTTAGGACTATTTGAGTTGCCTAAGTCATGTGTAAGACCATCCTTTCATTGGTTTGCATGCTTGTCTCGTATGCTTGCTTGTATGCTTGCATAGGTAAATTGCATAGTCCATGTTGCATGCTAGACAACATGACTAGGTTGCATTGCATCAACATGCATTCCTTGTCCCTTGACTTGGTGATAGGGATTGGGACTTTGACTTGTTTGGTTTGCATGCATTTGAAATCAAAGTTGCATTCTTGGTTCTTAGGGCCATCATGCATGGAAATGCGCGATTGGTGGTCCGGGAATCGAGGCACATGCCCCTTTGAGTCAATAACATGATAAGGGATGTGTTTGGTGCATAAATGGCTTGAATTATATTGTCATGCATAGATTTCCCCTCTGCTGCTGTGAGTTGCAGGTTCTGCAGGCATCCAGTGCCGGCCGGCACTATTTAGTGCCGACCGGCAGTCAACAAACAGCCGATGGCTTCTTTTTGTGCCGGTGGCCTCCTCCTTCAGCCGGTGGTGTCCTACCCCAGCCGGTGATGATCCCCAGTGCCCTGAGAGGCACTCCTGGGACTTTGGCAATTTTCTGAGGAGGAGAGCAGAGGAAACAGAGGCAATCCATGCATGGCAGTGCGGTTCCGAGCCAGTCCCGAGCTCGTGCTGCATTTGGTCCTCATCCCGAGGCGATTTACTATTTAATTAGATTAATTATTTTATTTAATTAATTTAGTTGATTTGTAATAATTAATTAGCTTGCGTAGTTAATTAGTTATTCGGTTTTGTATATTCTTTCGGTCCCTCCGAGCGAGGTAAAAGTTGTAATAAGTGTGTGTGAGTGGGTATATGTCTTCCAATCCCCAATTCTTTCTTCCCTTTTATTTACCTGCTTACGATGGTAGATTAGGACACATTTAAATTAGCATACCTTATGTAATGCATGCGTGCATTCATGCATTTGTTTACATGCACCGGGCTCGGTACATCATACAAACTGCATCGTATTTTCGATTTCCAAATTGAATACGTGCTACTCGCGCATTTTATATGCCATGTTTAGGGTTAGCCGAGCCTACTCTAGATTGCATCTGTGCTTGTGTTGCATTAGCCATTTAACATGAACTAGGTCATGCATGTTTTGCTAACTAGTTTATTGTTTTGGCACGGAGTACGATGTAAGTATTTTTGCTTTAGCATACCACATGCGTGTGAATGCTAACATGACAGTATGCTTACCATGCGGCTAAATGCTTATGTGATATTACTGTTTAAATGCCTGTGGGTGAAGGTTGGATTGCTTGAGTTGGAACAACTCATTGAAATCCGTATTTTAGCCTACTTGCGAGTAGCAAAATCTAACACGTTTTTCGAGACAAAACGGATATGCAATGTTTATTTCCAAGTTAGGCAATCTAGTCTATACTTTTGTGTCGTGCGCATCACATAGTAATTCTAGGTTAATAACCGGAATAAGAACGCATAAAGTTTTCAAAAACGGATATCATGGTTAGTAGAGGCCGGTCTTCGGACCGGGCGAGAGGGGGTGCTCATAGCTGACCTTCCCCGATCGTACCCAAGCTCCCGAGCCAAGACCACTTTGGTGATGACGGACACGTGGCCTTCGGCACCGAGTCAGGGTTTCCTAAATTTCCCCATTTTAAAATATTTAGGTGGCGACTCTGTAATCTGGCAAAACAGTCCATGTTTGGCACTTCTTTTCAAAATCTGTTTTTCTTCAAAACGATTTGCCAGAGTTGGACTCTTTGGTTCAGATTTAGAACCGTGACAAATTGAGTCCTTCGAATTGTAGCGAACCCAATGTGAACCGAACGGGAGTTCATCCTCCCGGGACGTTCGGGGACGTCTACAGTTTCTGGCGACTCTGCTGGGGAGTTTAGAGAGCTTGACTCGAACTCGTGATATCCTGTTTTGACTACACTTATGTGTTTCTTTGCATTGCATTTGCATTGGTGCGCCTAGGACACCGTGTTGGCCATCTGCTATTCCTGAGCGGTTTGCCGGAGGCTTGTCTTGTCAAGGCATGTCCATAAGGCTGACCGGTTGCGGGCTCTGCCAGTATGGGAACACAAACCCCGGTTTTACCGGGGCACCCTTTTGACCATTCGACCTAGTGCATATTCAGATCCATAGTGACCATTCCAAACTAGGACAGGTTGCTTACCCGATGTAGGTTGTTTGAAACCGCTGTGTGCGTAGTGAAACCCTAGCTCCTGACAAAATAGGACAGGGAAACCCTACCCCCAATATAGGGGTGTTTTGGTTCTCATTTATCTGCTATGTGCTTCTAGAGTGTATCTCTGCAGGAAAGTGCATGTCAGTTTGCGAGTTTGAATATCCGGCCCGAAGGGCACCAGTATCAGTGTTGTTGAGGAACCAGTTATATCTGCGGATATCAGTTCAGTTCTGGGAACAGTGATTCTGGGGAACAGTAATCAGTAGTAGAGATCAGATGTTTGACTGCGTCTGTGTTTGATCTGTTTTGGGCTGAAATGCTGTCCGTTTTTCCTTTCAGTTGAGAGAGTCCGGAAAGTTGATACAGAATAGTCAGTGTTTTCCCTTGCTGGGGCAGGGTTTGAGATGACGCAGAGTTCAGAAGAAATAGTGGTTATGACAGCCGCGTTGGATCAAGGGATCACCCTACAGAGTGAGGCCGGCGTGGATATGCCGCATCCTCCTAGGTCGCCCGCTACACACCCAATCTGGGCCCCCCAGTTCTATCAGGCTCGCGAGCCCACTACATTCGAGTTAATGGGGATGATAGGTGATCTCCAAAGATCTGTGGCAGATCTCGCTTACGGGATGTCAGCCTCGCCACCGGTTGCACCGTATGCCGGAAATTTTGAGCCCCAAGAGCCCCCGCTACTGGGGCGGATTGTGATCGAGCTTAATCAGTCGGAGATGGCCTCCACATACAACAGTGATGTACCAGTACCAACCCAAACCTCTCATCAGGCTGAGGCCAGAGGTAAAAATGTGGCAAAGGCAGACGCTGACCCCATGGGACAGCTGCTGTGGGCAGTTGAGGCTTTAAAAGCCGGGGGGATGAACAAACAACAGGTATCCGCGATGACAACCAAAATTGTGAAGGATGCTTTTCCCACTCTACCTGAGGGTAGTTCAAGCCAGTCGGAAAATCAGGATAGACCCCGTTATGTTGAAACAGTTTCTCTCACTCCCAACCCCGTACCTGGGAAGGATCAGAAATTCAAGCCCGCACCTGCCGACCCGTTCGCCAGCACGTCTAGCAGGAGCACTCAGGCTTCAAAATACCAGCCCCGGGGGCGGAGGGTCTTCCATCCTCTCTACATGCCTTTGTCTAGGGCACTTCTGATTTTGGCCAAAAAGGGGCATCTTACACCCCTCGAGCCTAGGCCACTCCCCAAACCCCTTCCAGCAGGACATGATGCCACTCAGTACTGTGCGTACCACCAGCAATCTGGCCACTCCACCGATAACTGCTTTCGCCTCCGCCACGAGGTGCAGGACCTGATTGACAACGAGGTTATCCTCCCACCCACCTCAGCTAAATCAGTCACAACCCAGTTGTTGGATTTTGAGGACACCGATACTGCGAGTATGTAATTGGGATTCAACCGCCTGCGGGCAACGCCTCGAGTTTTTGATGTGGCGTCTGGCACGCATTTTTGAGCATCCGCGAATGCTACTTTTGTAAATCCTGGCTTGGGTGTCGAGTCAGCCTTTTGCTTTGTTTTGAGTTTGTCTCTGTCTTGAGTCAGTCCTTTTTGCTTAAGGGTCTGTCTTGTTGTAACGAGTCAGTCCCTCTTTTGTATAGAATACCAGGTGACTCCGGGGTTGTTGCCTCAAGCACCGTTTTGTTTTGTAATTACTTCTTTTTGCTTTCTTTTTGGGTCTACCTCTGCTGTGGAGCCAGTTTACATCCGGGGAACCTGAATGAAACAGCCGCGGCTATCATGTTCCCGTACTATTTGTTTTGGGCTAGTTGTGCCAGAGAATTCGAATGGGGTGACAGCGCATTCCACCCGCTCTTGTGTGCCCTAATAATTATTGTTTTGACCTAAGTTTTTCAAACCCTTTTGAACACTGCGGTGATAAAAAACGAAGAGGAAGGAATTCCTCGGGATTTGCAAAACTTTGATCAAAATTGAAAGAAAGAGAGGCATGCTAAGCCCTTAATGATCGAAATCATGCTTGTCAGCGTGAGTACTGAGAAGGACCCTGGCTTGATCCAGACTGGTTCCACACTGTCTTCGGCACGAGCGATTCGTCGCCTTCTTAAAAACTTCCGAAAACAAAATGTTTTGCGCAGTCCTGCGAAGACCTGTGTGGAATCGCTCTTGAGATTACGCAGCTTAGGATCGCTCTCAGCCTCGACTCGACCCCTCATTTTCAAACCTGGGACCAGCATCCAGAATGTTCAATAATTAGCTATCAATGCAAGGCCCGTGTGGCCAGACCCGAAGCAGCCCTCCAACAAGAGGCACCAAAGTCAAGTCAAAAGACTAGAGTTCACCAGGAGAAGTTGGCAAAGCAACCGTGATTGATTCTCCTGCAAAGTACTGCAACGGTCATTCTCCCGAAAAATGGGAGGCTTCGATTTCGAAAACCATTTGGCATGGACCAAGCTACACTTTTACCCTTTGAGAGGCTCGCTGGATCGAAAACCCAGAAAGGCGATCCAGGCAAAAGTTAGAGCAAAGAAAAAAAATACAAAAAAAAAGAAAAAAAAGAATGCAAAAGAAAAGAAAACGAAGAAAAATACAAAAAATGCAAAAAGAAAAAAAAAAGAAAAGAAAGAAAAGAAGCTCGCAAGGTCGAAAACCCGCATTGGGCGCCTTGGCAAAAGTAAGAGCCTAAAAATAGTGAAGGTTAAAATACCCGAGTGTACCTTAACCGGAACTACGTAAGGCTTGATTCCCATGTTTGGGATACGTAGGCAACTTCATCTTGAAGTCCAGCCCTTAACGCTTTCATAGCGTCTCAGTCCATGTAATGGTTTTGATTACCTATGCTTCCTCCGAGTCCGATGTCCCGGTTGCAACAACTGGAGCTGCGTGATCAACTTCCTCCTGAAGTCCAACCGCCAATGCTTTCAAGGTGACTGTGTCCATATATTGTTTGTGGCCGCCTTCGTCCTCTCCGTGCATGAGAATCCGGCTGCGATCAATCATCGATGAGCATGCCGCGGCATCATCCAAGCAAGGGGCAACTTTCTGTTGCCTCATATCGCCATAAAGTTGCCCTGAGTTGTCGCCCAAACTAGGGGCCACTTTCCGTTGCCCTCTTCCCCCCCTTCAAGCAAGGGGCAATTTTCCCAAATTGCCTCCAATCCGAGGTTGCGTATCTCGAGGGTAGGTTCTGTGCTTGTTGAGCATTGACTGTTCGCGAAAATAGTTTTTGAAAATTTTTACTGAGGTTGACTATTTTCTCGAAAACTATTCCATTTTCCAAAATCGGACCATGTTTGGACCCAAAAGGAAAACTTTCAGTGCTTACAGCCTGATTTGCATGATTTTCAAATCAAAAATTGAACAAGCATGTTAATCTGACGTTCATTTTGATCAAAACTGTTTTAGAAAGAAAACAAAAAATGGTCAAAGTAATGAACTAGGGGCACAGTTTGAGCCAGGTGTTCTGTCTCTCCCTTGTCATCAACGCGCCTGCCAGGAAAGCACTTTATCTATCAGAAGAAATAGCCGTGAGCTAGCTGTATTCGGCATGAATCTGCCGCTTCCTATTCATCCATCAACCACCCTGGGGAGGGATGAAAAATGAGAGAATAAAGAATAGAGAGGTGTAAGTCGAAAGAAAAGTGAGCAAGAGGGTTTTGAGAGAAAAACCGAGCTTGAAGGCCGAGTGGCGTGAGAATCACACAAATCAGAAAGGGTGGGAAACCTGCCCGGAGGAATTGGCTCCTCAAGGTCTTTTGTTTTCAAGCACGTCCGTGTGTCGTGTCCTTTGATTTGTCGGTCTCAATTTAGCTTTGAGTCTTTTCCAAGTGTATCTTGTTGTGTTTAGGTCGTGTGCCTTTTACTTTCTTCACTTGAGTCCTTTCCACTGTGTTCAGTTGTAGGCTCGATACCCAGGTTGAGGACCCTTTCTTTTTCTCAAATCGTTTGTGCTCAGAATGCTGTGCCATTCTCTACATTTATGCGAAAAAAGAGAAGAAAAGGAAATTTTGGGACATCCGAATGTGTTTCAACTTCGACTGTCTCAGTTTTGTGATCCGTCTTGTCAGATTGGGTTCAAGAAATTCCTGAGTTGGTGGCGATGGGATTGGATGCATCACCGAAGGTAGTTGAGTAACAGATGTCCCAAATGGGCATCACCATTCAACAAGAGCATCGCCATAGGTGGCAACTGTATTGGCAATAGCATCCATATATCGTTAAAGGGCCAATAACATGTCCGCTATATTTTCTGGAGCCTGAGCCATCACTGATTCCGATGAATTGAGTAGGGATGATCTAGCTAGTAAGGAAGGGGTACTCTAGACAGTTGATGAGGCTTTCACTCTTCTTCTTCGTATATTTGATGGTAAAGAAACTAACATTGGCTGTCCTTGAACCAAATCTGCAGTCTTACAGGGTCTACCAATGCAAGTCCACAGAACTTGAGAGATATCAGACCTTTCTGAAGCTATGGTGCCACACTACCTTTTAAAATTAAAACGAAACCCCCAATAAAAATTTCAATAGCATGTCGGCTCAATTGATTATTACTAAATCATGCTGAAAAATTGAACTCAACCTTACAAACTGAAATGCCTAAACTATTCATCTGAATTTGAGAATCCCTATATTGATCCCGTACATTGCATACAGCACATAGCAGGAAAGAAAACAAACACCCCTATAAGGGGTAGGGTTACCCTATCCTAGTTTTGAAATGATCTAGGGTTTCACTATTCAAACAAACAGTATCATACATCCTAGAAATGGGAGAGCATCCTATCCTAATTTTGGAAGGTACTATGGCTCACTATATGTACAAGGTTAGCTCTACTCTACGAATTAAAGTCAAGGTGACATTATGAAAGAATCCTTTGGGTAATAACCAGTGAAGTTCCTAGGAAGTCGAAAATTGACCTCTACTAAACCATGATATGAATTTTATTAACTTTATATGTCCATATTTCGATTATTCAATAAATTCTAAAATTTACTATGTAAAGCAAAAAGTATAGACTATGCCATTCATTTTGGAACTATCCGATTTCATGTATTTTGAAAAAGTTTTGAAGATGTACAACTCAAAAAAATTAAGTTTACAAACATGAAAAATCAACATCATTCCAAATTATGCGACACAACCACCATTCACCGGCATTCATACAGTTCTATCAAGTAAGCAAGTAGCCACATGGTAGGATGCTAAACATAATAAGAAAAACGCACACAAGTGGGATGCTAAAACATAAAAACTTACATATTTGCCAACGTCTCGTACAAGACAAAGTTAGCAAAATAAGTATGATCTTATATACAAAATTCTAATGCAATTCACTCGTGAGATGCAACTAAAGATTTGACTTCTAATGTTTGACATGTGAATTATCTCAAGAACATGAGGTAGCGCACATAATCACATAGAAATTGATTAAATCCACAAATACAAACTTGGTCGAATCAAGATGCATGAAACATAGATGCAAAGCATGGATATAATAAGAAGCAAAATATGATGCTTATGTATAAATAAGGAAAGCAAGTAAAAAAATGAGATAAAAAGAACTAGGGCAGGGAATTATTACAACACTTTGAATAAATAATTACAAATTGAATGAGAGAGAGAGAGAGAGAGAGAGAGAGAGAGAGAAATATTACAACAAAATAACAAATAAAAAATAACAAATAAAAAATAAAACCTCACAAAACACTCAAATGAAAATAAAATAGAAGTTTCAGGTGTCTTGAGGATCGCCGGAAACAGTCATGCTCAATGCAGGGCAAATGCTTTGTTCTAAGTTAGTCGGCCGACCAACTAGGCCTAACAAAACTTGTCTTGTTGAAACACCGAGAAAAGAACAAACAAGGAATATGCAGGTGGCTCAACTAACCACTTCCAGTTAAATTACAGCAAAACCAATATGACATTAAAGCAAAAAATAAATTTAAGATAGAAAATACAAGAAAATGAAAGAATTGAAAATTCACCTTCTAATGAAAGATTGAACTTCTTGATTTCCAAACTTCCTTTCGATCACCCTTAAGGTTGTGAATTATGTTCTCAATCCTCAATTCAAAAGCTTGGAATTTGAGCTATACCAGTGGCTTCGGAGAAGTGTAGGAAATGATTGCTCGGTTCTTAAACTTGGCAAAGACTACTGTAGACACCCCATTTTTTACCGACCTTAAGACTCAGACGTCACCGATTGAGCGCTCGGTGATGTTGCATATTGTGCTCATTCAGAAGTCTCAGAGTCGCGGCCGTGAGCCCTGCCTCCGGACTTCCGAACCCTCTTCTGTGCCTTGCCTCGGTTTGCGAACCAGGCTCGGTTTTCTCTGTTTTCTCTTCCTGAGGGGGGGAGAGGTCCGGTAGACCATCTCTCAGTGGCCGTGGGCTACATTTCGTGGCCGTAGGCCATTTTGCCCATTTCGGAGCCCGGTTCCCGGTTTTCGGAGCCGTCAGGCCGTGTGCCTCGGTTCGGGACCGTCTAACCATCTCTGATTCCTCCGGTTTTTGGCATGCATCTCATTTACTCCCTTTCGAGGGACACTGGGGTCTTAGATACCCACTTCGTGGCCAAACGCCACTTTCGGTGCTTAACGGCCTATTTTCGGGACCCCGAACTGCGTGTTTTGGCCCCCCGAGCATTCGTTTTGCATCGGTTTTCGTTCATTTTTGGCAGGTACCTCTGTTTTATCACCAGGAAGGTCACTGAAGGGTGGGAGGCCAGCAATTACCTTAGTAACCAGTTATATTCCATTTTCGCCCTCCGGCGCCCATTTTTCTCACTTCCGGGCTAATGTTGAACACCCTAGGGCCATTTTCTTCAAGCCCAAACCACATATTTGTGTTGTACACACATGGGAGGACCCTAAAAACATATGGCCGGCCAGTAACTCCAATTGAACCTTTTGAACCCCTCCTAAAAGTGGCTTGTTCTCTCTCCTGTTTTACATTTTCCAAATTTGAACCACATAGTTGTGTTGAGGGGACCTGGGAGGACACCAATATCTGGTGGCCGGCCATTAAGTCAATTTGAACCTTTTGAACCCTAGCCGACCGGCCATAGCGGGTGGCCGGCCGGCTACCTGCAGCAAAAGTACCTGGCCGGCCATACTCCCATCAGTGCATACTTTACAGCTGTATAGCTGTTTGTCCCAAAAGATCTTTGTATCCGGGGGATATTTTGGAGGGAAGCACTTGGGTGCATTTCCCTCCACCTTTACACCCCTCTCTTGGTCCATATAAGGAGCCTCCCAGCTCTGTCCCTAGGGTTAGAAAAATTTCTTGGAGCATACACATTCATATCTCTCTCCATCTCTCTCAAATTCTCAAGTTTTGGTTCCATTTCTTCATCATCATCAAGTACCACCACCACTACTCTATTTCCAGCAGCTAGGAGAGCTTCCCAGCAGCTAGGAGGCATCCATTCTTCAAGCAAAAGGCAGCCAAGACTTGTCTACAAGGGTAAGTTGCCATTTCCCCCTTTTGTGGCTCATTTTTGCACCATTCTTCTAGCCTATTTGCCTGTTGTTTTGAGCATCGACCCTAACTGAAAGGGTCATTATTTTGAACCATTCTCCATGTTTGTTTAAGGGCTCAACCCTGTTTGAGCCCTCCATAATGCACTTGCTTCAATACCCTCTAAGATGCCATTATTTTGCATGAGATTTCTAGCCTATGTGTGATCTGTTTTCGAGCATAATGTAAACTATAAGTGGGCCTATTTTGAGCCCCTCTTCAACATTGAAGAAGGGCTCAACTCTGTTTGGACCCCCTATCTTGCACTTACTTCATAATCTCTCCTATTTACTGTAAATTTGCATGATTTGTTTGGCCTACGTGTGATCTGTTTTGGAGTATTTCATGAACTGATATTGTGCTTATTTTGAGCCCCTCTTCAACATTAAAGAAGGGCTCAACACTGTTTTCATACTCCATGTGTCACTTGCTTTGAATCCATGTTTTACCCTTGTTTTTGCATGCTTTGCTAGCCCATTTTGTTTCAGTTTTTGGACCATGATCAGAACTGAAAGTGGTCATTTTTTGACCTTCTTAACATGTTTTATTAAGGGTCTTTGCTTATTTGATGAATGTTTGGGGTACCTCATGTTATAACCTTTGTTGGCTTCAATCTTGCATGGCATTTCTAGCATGTTTGCATACTGTTTTTGGGGTTGTCATCTACTGTAAATGTGCATATTTTTGGCCCCTCTTCAGTGTTATAGAAGGGAATTTTTCTGTTTGGGCTTTGCATTTACCATCTACTTCAATACCCCTCTCTTGGCCCCTATTTTTGCATACCATTGTTGCCCTATCTATGATTGCTGTTTGGCCTTCTTTTCTACTGCAAAAATTCTTGTCTTGGGGCTGCCTTGCTACTGTATTTTCATTCCATGTCCATATTGTGCATGCATTGCATAGCTATAGGCCATTTCGGGTGCCTAATTTCGCATTTCGGGACCATTCCTTGCATTTGGTGTCATTTCGCCATCTTTCGGGACTGTTTTCCCCCATATTTTAGTGCTGAAATTCATTTGCATTTTTGTATATCATATTTCCATGCCATTTCATGCCTTAGGGCCATTGCCTCGATTGGCGTGCCCGTGTGCACGCATTTCGAGGCATCTCTTTTTTTCATCTCACGACCTCTTATGTGAGTGTGGCTGAGGTCCACTCATGTTAGTGTAAGTCCATTTTGCATTCTGTATGCCATTTTTAATCTCACGGCATTGTGTATGCCATTTCCTCGTTTTGCGTGCCTGTGTGCACGCATTTCGAGGCATCTCTTTTTCATCTCACGGCTTCTTATGTGAGTGTGGCTGAGGCTCTCTCATGTTGGTATAAGTCCAATTTGCATTGCGTATGCCATTTCATGCCTTAGGATCATTTTCTCGGTTTGCGTGCACGTGTGCACGTATTTCGAGGCATTTCATTTTCATAGCATTGCGCATGTTAGGATTGTATATTAGTTGCATTTCATGCATATCATGCATATCGCATCGTGTTCGGGATAGGAGTTGGCCCGGGCACGAGAAACGAGGCGCGTTTCGTACTCCGAGTGACGAAACGTGTCTCAATTCCCAAGTCACCGACGCTCCGGATTACCCGTGATGGAGTTAGGTTTTATTGTAGCATTCATATGCATTCAGCCTATATTGAGTTGTGCAATTCGGCTCCTCGGCCATCATGCATCGAGATGCGTGATTGGTGGCACAAGAATCGAGACATGCATATATTTGTGAAATACATTGCTATGCTCCTTTCCTGCTCTCTGTTGCAGCAAAATGAAGAATCAGCAACTTTTCGGAGTCTGGCACGCATTTCGAGAAACATTGCAAACAGAGGCTAATTGGGGCATTCCAGTGGATTTCCGCGCAAGGCTGCCCGAACGTGCATTATTTCATTGTCCGGAGCGGAGTCAAGGCAGTCCCTGGCTTACATGCCAGTTTACAGTTTTCTTAGTTAATTTGTTAATTAATTAGGGATTTGTACATTATTCAGACTGTAATATTTTGGACTGTATTATTCTTTCATTCGGACTGTATATTTATTCGGACCCTCTGTGCGAGGGCATAATTGTAATAAGTGTGGGTGAGTGTGATGTATGTCTTCCAACCCCACGTCTTTCTTCCCTTTTATTTACCTGCTTACGATGGTTAGATATAGGGCATATTTCAATTAGCATACAGTATGACAGCATGTTTGCATCATTCATCTGTTTTGCATGCACCAGGCTCGGCGCATCATACAAACTACATTTGTATTTTAATTCCAAATTGAATACGTGTTAGTTGTAGCATTCCACATGCCATGTTAGAATAGCCGAGCCTGCTATAGTAGCATTTTTGCATGCGTTGCATTAGACATTTCTGTATACTTAGGATCATGCATGGTTTCTAATGTAGTTTCTGTTTTGGCTTGGAGTACTTGGTGAGTTTTATACTTTAGCATCCTTGCATGCGTGTGAGTGACTGCCACGATAGCATGCTTGCCATGAGGCTATATGCTTATGTGATATAACTGCCTTGAATGCCTGTGGGTGGAGGGTGAGTTATTTGGATTGAAACAAATCATTGACTGTTTGTTTTAAGCCCACTAGATAGTGGCAAAATCATTGTTTTCTAAGCCCACCTGAGGGTGGCAAAATCTGCATTTTTAAGCCTACCTGCGGGTAGCAAACCATCTTTCAAACAAACACGAAATGTCTTTGTTCCAATTCAGGCGACTCAGTCTATACTTGTATGCTGTGCGCATCACATAGTAACCTAGGCTAATAAACCGGAATAAGAACACACAATGTTTTCAAAAACAGATATCATCGTTAGTAGAGGCCGGTCTTTGACCGGGCGAGCGGGGGTGCTCACGAAGTGACCTTCCCCAATCGTACCCAAGTTCCCGAGCCGAGGCAACTTTGGTGATGACGGACACGTGGCCTTTGGCACCGAGTCAGGGTTTCCTAAATTTCCCCATTTAAAAAATATTTAGGTGGCGACTCTGTATCTGGCAAACCAGTCCATGTTTGGTACTTCTTTCAAAAAATCTGTTTTCAAAACGATTTGCCGGATTTGGACTCTTTGGTTCGAGATTTAGAACCGTGACATTTGAGTCCTTCGAACTGTAATGACCCAATATCGAACCAGAACGAGGAAGACTCGCACTCCTTCCCCGGGATGCGTTCGGGGACGTCTACAACTACTCTTTCTCTTTTATCAAAACTCCAGGACTTGGTTTCAATGAGTTTCTTGGGAGGTTTTTGTAATGAAAGATGAGATAAATGAAGGCTAAAGACAACTTCACTACTTTTGGCAAGATAATACTCTTGTTTTTAAAGCTTTCTTTTCTTTCTGAAACTCTATTTCAAACTCATCATTCCCTCTACACTTCTTCTCTCAAATTCATCTCCCCAAATTCAAGACTTGAGCTCTCCTTATATAAGCAATGCAAGTGGAGCAATGGTGGAAGACAAAGTGGAGAACTAATGGAGTACAAATGGAGTTAATGGAAGGCAAATATGGAGTATTACCCTTAATAGATCAAGCACTACAATAGAGGCTAAGTATACATGCATTTGGTGCAAAAATGGGTCAAAAAATGGGATTGTGAAGTGCGCTACCCGACCCAACGAAAAATCAATCTGCACTATCCTTGGGTGGTTGACCAGCCGAACAATTGGGTGGTCAACTGACCAAGGAGAAAGTTGGCCGTTTTGCTTCGGTTCAGTCCAGCTTCGCGCCAATTGTCCGACGGGGCTTAAACACTTGACCAAAGCAAGCTTAGGATTGGGAACAAAGCTCAAATTCCATCTTTTTACTAAGGATTTTGTAGGAAACACCTGCTTATTTTCATCTTTAGGTGATAAAAAAAATGCCCAAGTCTTAGAGCTAGTCAAAATAGGGTGTATAATTTGTTATAATGCTTGGCCACGCTTAAGGAACGCCACCCTATGATGTACTCGAAACAATAAGAAATTCCTGATTTGTCAGCTCTAATTTGGAATTGAATGTACTAAGACTAGTCTGAATTTATCCTAACACCCTTAAAAACTCATTCATAACCAATTTAAGCCTCATTAGGTCCCTACGATCCAATCATATTCTATTCTCTCTTGACTTTGCACAAGTTCAAAAAAAGATATTGCCTTCTACGTGTTATTTTAAGTATAAAAAAAAATTTTAAAAAAAATAGCTTAGAATTTCCAAAAGTCATTCATGTTAGTCTATAAATTTTTCAAACGGGTTTCCAATTATACGAAAAATCTTATTTCAAACAAAATTTTAGTAGACATTTTCCAATCGCTCGACTATTTTCGACAAGAGAGGATAAAATGGTCTTTTCACAAAATCTACAAACCATAATTGGACTGAGTTTTTTATATTTTATTTTGGGCCTATTTTATTATTTAGTTTGGAATAATTTTCAAAAAAAAAAAAATGTGGCCCAAGCCAAAAATCCATTTTGAAAATATTTTTCCTCACTCAATTAGGGTTGGCAAAAAATTACAAAAAACTACGCACAACCCTCTATGGCCAAATCGGTCCTCTCCCATGGTCGAATTGAATCCGATAGCTAATTTTTCGCTATGGTAATTTTTGACTCTTCTGCGTAGTTGCTCTTATTGATAGTTGCTCTTATTGGTATCTAAAAATGTGCAATCCCACATCATTTTTTAGCTAAAAAATACTCTTCTAAGAGCCTATATATCCCCCCTTCACCTTCAATATTTTTCGTTCAAGGTTTGAGTTCAAAAGCCATTTTCTGAATTTAAGAGATTACTCTAAATACTTAGAGAAATCTTGGCTATCTAGCATCTTTGTGCATTGACTTGGCCATTCTAGTATAAAGTTTATGTGTTGAGTCTAGTCTCGAGCCATTCATCTAGAGATGAGCGGGAGTTCTTCCAAACAAAGAGAAAAACTTAAGGATAGCAAGGAATTCACCATTGCAGTTCTATGGTTTGAAAGGTTAGTGTTTTTCTTTCTTTTTATTAATGTTGTTCATTTTTTATCTTTCATTTTCAGTCATATTGGGTGAGTCCTTTTGTACGAACCTAGTTGGGATAAATGGCCTTCACTTTGATGCTTATAGCACCTACTAGGTTTTGTTCTTTATTGATATTTGGTGTAAGGTTTTATCCTTGATTCTTATTCAATAAAGTTTTTTTGCCGATCAAAAAAAATATATATATATTGGCATATGACCCATATGCGATCAAGTCATTGTTGGCTTAGTTGCATATAGGTTAGCTATCTAAAGTTTTTGTTTATTTTGTATATCCCCCATGCATACTTCCAATCCTTGTCTACCCTTTTATATTTTGCTTATTCCCCTCTTTGTGCACACCTCCTATTCTAGCTCTCACATACTTTTATTTATTGATACTTGTCATGTATAAGTCTTACCAATTTTAGATTTAAAATTGTCATGATGATTAGTAGAGGTTAGGTGAGGTGGGTGCGTAAAATATTCGTATCTCGTACCTAAGTCCCATAATTGAATTCTCTGGTAATGATTGATCAGTTGCTTTTGGGAGTCATTTTACGATTCTTGGTCTTTAAAACCAAGTGGAGACTCTGAGTTTGGATTATTTTTTATTTGGATACTTAACCTATGTGGAAAAAAAATAAAAAAAAAGTCTATGTAGGTCAGATGATGTATTTAAGTGGGCTTCAGTTAAACTCTATAATGCGATATGAAAATTATAAGCCGATTGCGCTTGTCGTCCAAGGTGGCCGGTTGCATTTACACCTACTGCTACTAGTGAATAGCAATTTACCTTTCATCTACTAACCTATACATTTTGACCCACTTAAAAGAACAAAAAGTAGAGCTCCCATCTGTAGGACCATACTTTTCTAAGGATCGATGAGGATGGGGCGTCCATGGAGATCGAGCAACGAGCACGAGGGGCAATCTAGCAAGCTTGGAGTGGGAGGATGGCAACCGGTGGTGCGCAGACATGGCGGTCGAGGCGGTGGGGCCCAAAGGGAGAAAATCATATCCTCTGTGTTTGTCGATAACATACCAGCATCTATGGGGGCAAATGGGTTGTATAAGATCTTCTCCAACTTCGGAGTAGTGCTGGATGCGTACATTCCAAATAAGAGAAGAAGATCTACAGGTTCTAGATTTGGATTTATAAGGTATGGCTGTCCGATAGCAGTGGATTTGGCTCTGCAAAAAGCTCATGGACTTTGGTGCGATGACAAAGCACTAAAGGTCAAAAGGGCTGAGTTTAGGAAGGAATATGATCACAGGCAAAAGATGATTCGTCCAGTACAGCAGTGGAAGGAGAAGGATGGTCACCAATCTGAGTCCGTTAGGCATCACGGGGGTAAATCGTATGCCGATGCGGTCCGAGGCAGGGTAGCTCAATCCAGTTCAGCCCGTACTGTTAAGGTTCAGAGGGGAGGGAATAGTTGGTTGTATGCGAGTGTTGTAGCCAGTTTGAAACCCAATCTAGCGGCTGAAGATCTAAAGGATGAAATCCACAGATGCGGATTCGGAGATGTCACAATTAGAAGAGGAGGTGGAAGGCAATTCGTTATTACATTTCAGTCAGTAGAAGCTAAGCGGGAGAAGCTATTGCAAATGAAGGAATGGCTTCCAGATTGGTGCGAATCAGTTGAGGATTGGAAAGAAGGAATGGTGTTTGATCAGGTGCGGCAGGTGTGGCTTAGTTGTTATGGGGTGCCATTGGTCTTATGGAACAACAGTACTTTCTGCAGTATAGGTAGAGAGTGGGGTGTAGTTCTTGAAATGGATGAGGATACTACTTCTTTATCATCCTTCCACTGTGGGAAAGTTAAGATAGAGACAAGGTGCATGGACATCATTAATCATACAATTAATCTGGAGTGCAAAGGGTTAATCTACCCTGTTAGGATTTGTGAGGAACAAATTATAATTTCAAAAGTAGTGCAAGAAAGGTGCATCTGCCAATCCTTTATGAGGAATAATGAGGAAAGCTACAGCTGTGATGAAGAAGAAGAACCTATTGCAGATAGAGGCAGCAGGCAGGAGAAAGAAGATGTTGACGCGGAAGTACATGTGAGAGCCGAGGTGGGTAAAGGGTGTGAAATGGCTGCAGAGGATAGGGTGACTAAACAGGTCCAAAATGACATGGAGGAAGAAGATCGGCTGAAGGCAATGTCGGTGGTGGATGAGTCAGAAATGATGATGGGAGGGTCAGAGATAGGCGATGCACGAGAGGAAGACTCTATAAGGAAGCTCTGTCAAGAGGAGTCAGAGGTGGGTGGCATACGCAAGGAGGATAGCTGGAGAGGTGATGATGAGGTCTACATCCCTGGTTTTATAAAAAGTCTGAGTGGGTCTGTTGGGTCTCAACAAGGAATCAACATAGAGGTAGATTTGAATAGGGTCCAATTGGGATCAAGTAAGGAGGGATTGGCCCAAAGGGCTGCAGAACCAGGCAATTGGGTTGTTGATAGCATTCCTTCTAATTCTGATAAAAGGTTGAAGCAACATAGTGTACTGTATAACAGGGTGAACTCAGCCCATTTACGTAAAAAGAAACTAAAGGAGAAAGAAATGGTAAGTAGTAGCCAGAAAATTCTGAAGCAGTGGAAGCACAAAGAGGGAAAGTCAGCAATGCAATCATCACTGAATCTAAGAAAAGGAGCAGTTTTTCGATCTGCTGTAGCTGCTATCTCACTTTCCATGGCCAGCAAGTCTAGTAGAGGTCGTTTACGATTATCAGAGGCAGAAGCATCTCTTCAAATTGGCAAAGTGTTGGGGGTTGATTATGATGGTAAGGAGGAGGAGGTGATTAGCAAGATAGAGGAGTTGGAGGCCACAGATAAAGTAAAAGGGGTGAGAAGGAGAGAAGAGAATTAAGTCGCAAGGCTTAGCGGGTTTAAGTGTAAAATTGTGTAATGAAGATACAATCTTGGAATGTTAGAGGCCTTGGAAGACCTGAGAAAAGGAGAAGGATCAAAAGAAGTTTGGCGGAAAGGAAAATTAGTTTAGTGATGATTCAAGAAACAAAGAGATCTACAATCACAGCTGAAGTAATAAAATCTATCTGGTATGAAGATCAATTTGAGTATATGGCAGTGGATGCGGAAGGCAGAGCTGGTGGGCTACTATGTGTATGGAATCCAAAGGTGTTCTAACTAAATGCTTGCTGTGGAAACCGGAGCTTCATTCTCTTGTCAGGTACTATCTTTTCTTCTTTTAATTGTGTGGTGGTAAATGTGTATGGTCCTACAGATGTGGTCAAAAGGCAAGAAGTTTGGGCAAATTTTGCTATGTTGAAACAACATTTCTTGGGGCCATGGTGCATGGGGGGTGATTTCAACGAAATAAGGAACACTGATGAAAGGATTGGGTGTTCTAGAAGAGATCGAGGAATGAGGGATTTCAATTTTATGGTAGAACAACTAGAGATGATTGACTTACCAGTGCTGGGGAGGAAATTTACCTGGTGCAACTCACAAACTAGGGAGAAATTGAGTAGGATTGACAGATTTTTACTTAATCATGAGTGGCTCCAGAACTTCAATCTCAGGGTTTGGGGTCTGCCTAGGCTGTTATCTGATCATTGTCCTATAATATTGATGGAGGATGATCGTGACTGGGGCCCTAGACCGTTTAGGTTTCTGAATGCTTGGGTTCTCCACCCTAGCTTCGTTCATTTAGTGGAGCAAACCTGGTCAGAAACTCAAGTGGAAGGATGGGCTGGATTTAGATGTCTCATGAAACTTAAAGCTTTGAAACAAAATTAAAAGTATGGAACATTGCTGTGTTTGGGAAAGTTGAAACTAAGCTTAAGGATGCTGAAGAGGAAGCTCATGCAATTGAATTAATTGCAGAAGATAGACCACTGCTGGGAAATGAACAAGTTAGAAGAAAAGAACTAGTGGGTGAAATCTGTAGGTTGAACAAAATGCTGGAACGTATATGGTTACAAAAGTCAAGAGTTAGTTGGGCCACACAGGGGGATAGGAATACCAGGTATTTTCACATTATGGCGTGCAACAGAAACAGCAGAAATTCTTTGTGTTCTGTTATGGTGAATGGCTCATTGGTTGAGGAACCTTTGGAGGTTAGACTTGAGGTAAAGAAGCATTTCATGAACCAATTCTCTGAAACTTGGGCTGTTAGGCCTAAACTGGTTGGTCAATTCAAACACATTGGAGGTAGTTCAGCAGTGGCTTCGTTGGAAGCAGTGTTTACAGAGGAGGAAGTTAGTCATGTGATTAAGAGCTGTGAAGGCAACAAAGCACCTGGGCCTGATGGGTTTAATTTGGCCTTTTTTAAGAAATGCTGGGGAATAGTTAAGTCTGAGATAATGCAATTTTTTAGGGAGTTCCATCAGAATGCCACTCTGGTTAGTGGTTTAAATAGTTCATTCATTGCTCTAATTCCCAAAGTGGATAGCCCATCAAGCTTGAATGAATATCGGCCCATTAGTCTTATCGGCTCATTGTACAAAATTCTTGCTAAGGTCTTGGCAAATAGAATGAAGCATGTGATGCCAAGAATTATTAGTGAGTCTCAATCAGCATTTTTGGGGGGTCGGAATATTCTAGACGGGATCCTTATTGCAAATGAGGTAGTTGATGGGTGGAGAAAATCGAACAAGCAAGGTCTAGTGTTGAAACTAGACTTTGAAAAGGCTTATGATTCGGTCAATTGGGATTTCTTGTTTAATATGTGTGCCAATTTCGGATTTGGTGAAAAATGGGTAAGATGGTTGCAAGCTTGTGTAGCCTCCACAAAAGTGTCAGTTTTAGTGAATGGTTCACCTACTGAGGAGTTTTGCCCACAGAGAGGCCTACGGCAAGGGGACCCATTATCCCCCTTTTTATTCAATATAGTGGCTGAGGGACTTAATATCTTGTTTGACAGAGCAAAAGAGATGGGTTTAATTGAAGGAGTGACTATAGGCAATCATGGGGTAAAAGTAACGCACCTACAATTTGCAGATGATACAATTCTGTTTTGTGAAGCTCAGTGGGTGGAAGTGGTAACCGTCAAAAGAATACTTAGGTGTTTTGAACTTATATCAGGGCTGAAAATTAACTACCACAAGAGTGTGATTGCTGGGGTTGGTGTGGATGAAGAGCTGCTACAAGGTTTTGCTTCCCGATTAAATTGCACATATCAAAACTTGCCTCTTAAGTACCTCGGGTTACCTCTAGGAGCCAACCCTGGGAGGAAAAGTACTTGGAAACCAGTCTTGGACAGATTTAAACATAAATTACCCTCATGGAAGAGAAGGTTGCTCTCGTTTGCTGGGAGGCTAACCTTGATTAAATCTGTTCTGAGTAACTTACCTATTTACTACATGTCCTTGTTCAAACTACCAGTGGGGGTGGCTAAAGAAATTGATAAAATTCAAGCAAATTTCCTATGGGGGGGTTCAGATCTGAGAAGAAAAGTTCACATGGTTAAATGGGAAGCCATTACCAAGAGTACAAACTTAGGAGGCTTGGGTGTTAGAAGATCTGCAGATATGAATCAGTGTCTATTGTTGAAATGGTGGTGGAGGTTTGGGGCTGAAAATCACACTTTGTGGAAGGATGCTATATGTTCAAAGTATAATATGGGGGGTGGAAGGTGGCTGCCACATATGGAAGGAAATATCAAAGTTTCAAAAATCTGGTCTGATATAATTAATGCAGTTAGATCTCAGCCTGAATTGTTAAATTTCTATCTTGAGAATGCAGCCATTCAGCTAGGAAGTGGTAGGAGAGCTCATTTTTGGTTAGATAAATGGTCCGGGGAATTGTGTCTTAAGACTGAGTTTCCCAGGTTATTCTCTTTGTCCACCGATAAGTATGGAACAGTTTCTGAATTTTATTCCAGAAGAAGAGGGCTGCAGGATTGGAATTTGGATTTTAGGAGGCCTTTGTTGGCCTGGGAGGAGGAGGAGGTTCGTAGGTTATATATCTTAATCAGTACTGTACCAGCTCTTCAGGCCTCAAGCCCAGATATTTGGAAATGGAAGGCTGATCCAGCTGGGTTGTTCTCTGTTGCATCAGTGTACAATAGATGTGAATTGTTCTTGGGGCCTGTTAGGAATATGGCAGTGGCAGTTTGGCATAACTGTGCTCCACCTAAAGTTAAATTCTTTGGGTGGCTGGCATGGCAAGGTAAGGTGCAAACATCAAGTTTCCTGCAAAGAATAGGGATCTTAGATGCGAATGCTAATGTGGGTTGTGTCTTCTGTCATGACGAGGTGGAAACAGTCTATCATATCTTGCTATTTTGTCCTTTTGCTTGGCTGCTGTGGTCCCATATTATGAAATGGTGGGGTGTTCAGTGGGTTATACCAAATTCAGTGGAAAGATTGTTGGATTGGTGGTCTTTTTGTAAGATGAAAAAGATTGAGAAGCAGCTATGGAAGGTTGTCCCTATGGCTGTCCTTTGGTCCTTATGGAAGCATAGAAATGACTGTGTGTTTAATGGGTTGCAGCCAAATGTTGAAGATCTCTGTGAGCTGGTCAAAGTAAGAATAGTTGTGTGGGTTAAATCCTCCCCAGTCAAACTGGAGTTCTCTGTCAATGATATAGTCCTTAACTTGCAGCAGGTCCAATATTGTATTCGTCATAGGAGTTGAGTATTGATCCTGGAGTGTGTGTCTACTGGAGTATACATCAGACTCAGTCCCTGCTGGAATGTGCCTTGTTGATGCAGAGTTTAGCCACATATCAGTAGTTTTGAGGTATAGAAGCTAAATCTGAATTTGAGGTGTAGAACCTATTTTGCTGGATGACCTGCACTGCTATGCCATGGCTGGAGGAATGGGACCTAAACTGATGGCTGTTGTCTGCTGATGTGTCAACTGCTAGGTTTTGACAAGCTTTTTCAACCTTTGCATTTGCAAGAGGCTGGGACACCCTCATGGTAGCTTTATGATCTGTTGCAGGGTGCTTTTTGATCTGTCCTGTTTTATGATCTGTGGAATAATGCTGTATGCTTTATGATCTGAATTGATGTTCTGTTTTGTGGATGTATGGTCTTCAAAGGGTGCTTTTTTAGGTGCTTTTATTAGCCATCTGGCTTTCTGCTGTTGAAGTCTGTGGCTGCTTGATGGCTGCTTGATGGATCTATGATCTGTGGTTGCTTGTGGTGTGCTGCTGGGTAGCTGATATTATGTGATTGCTATCTGCTAGTGGGTGTGATATGGTTTGCACTGCTGCTGATTTATGCTATAACCTGCTGTGTGTATCTACAAACCTGATGGCTATTACATATTTTTATCTACAAACCTGTTCAAGTTGGCTCTTGGTTGTTTGAATTGGTGGTCTGCTGCAATTTGCTGAAGTTGGAGTATGCTTGTTCTGTTTTTGGTCTGTTTGTGGGGGTGGAGTGGTGGTGGCTGGTCTGAAGAGGTTGCTTAGGAGTGTGAATTGGTGGCTGTATGAAGCCAAGCTGGGTGAGAAGAGGTACTCTCTGCCACCAGGTGATATGGGGTGGCCTCTCATTGGCGTCATGTGGTCCTTCCTCAGAGCCTTCAAGTCTAATGACCCTGGTTTCTCTGTTATTGAGTTTGTGGCTACTTAGCATCATGTGTAATTCTGAATTAGGAATGCCCAGAGGTCTAATGCATGATTTCTGTGCTGCTGGTAGAAGGCTGCTCTGGTAGTCTGGTCTGCTTTGGTTGTTTTTTCCCTTATCTTTTTTTTTTTTTTTTGCTTGCTTCTGATTGGTTTCTCTCCAATCTTGGGCTAGTGCTAGCATATGATTGTGCTTCCTTTGCGGTGCCAACCTAGTTGGGATCGTTAAGGTTAGCTATGATGCTTAGTGCACTCCCGCGCTTTGTTGATGTAATGTATGCATGTTTATGCTTCATATCAATAAAGTTTTTTCGCTGATCAAAAAAAAAAATTTGGTTTTTTGGTGGTCGTCAATATGTGCATACGGGGTCATAAATACAGTGGTAAACTGATTAATTACTAATAGTTTAAGGGTTTTTGGTAATACTCAACATACAGACCACACAATTTTTTTATTTTATTTATTTATTTATTTATTTTTTGGTACATTACTTATACATAAAAAGAAATCAAACAACTAGTTTGACTGAGCAAGCTAGTTATATTTTGGGTTATCTTACACATGAAGGGAGGTTTTGTCGTTGTCACAGACATGACATGTTATTCAGAGGTTGTGTTCCAAACCTTAATACACTACATAGTACAAACACCAATATTTTATTTTTCTTAATTTATTTTTAAGAGTACTAGTGATGGCCATCAAGCAGTGTCATCTTCTCCATTTTCAATCTTCATTTGCTCTAAGAATGACTTTCCGTTGAGCTTGCGAGAGTAAAAATATTTGTAGTACTTTTCCGTACTAATCCTTTTGAATAATGGAGGGTTTTGTGGGTTTAGAAGGCTAGCTGCAGGTCCGACCTCTGCTTCAAACTTAGGGTTGAAAAACATTGCAATGGACATTCTCTCTTTTACTGAATTCACCGTTGCTCTGTGCTCAATGCTATTGTAGAGACCATTACTCAATATCTGCAAATTGATACCATAAATCTCAATAAAATATCACATTATGCCACTTGGCAAAACGTAGAATTTTACTAGACCATAGCCTGAGGAAATCCATGAAAATAGTTTAAAAATTAATTTCATACATTGTTCACTTAACCATTATATTTTTCTTACATTGATAAGAGCCATCCAATATTTTTGTACAATACTTAAAGTCAATACTATTTTTCATGTATTGCCCTTGAATTTGGGTCAGATAAAATGTCATATATCGTCTGGTGGTGTCCAAGTGGCTTTTTAATTTTTTTTTTTTTTTTTTTTTATCAAATTTTGAACAGTCGTTCGTTATTGGGCCAATTAAGAAAACTTAAGATTTGACTATTGTAATAAAATAAATACTAAATATTTTATTTTGTCATTTTAAATCATAATTTTTTTAATTTGTTTTCAATTTAAACCATCAACTTATTTCCGTTAAATTTACCGACGTAAAAAGAATGTTTTAGTTATTAAATTCAATTAAAAAAATTATATTTTAAACATTTTATTTACAGTTACATTAAATTTAATAACTAAAATACTTTTTTTTTTCCGTCCATTTTACTCAACGAAAATGGGTAGATGGTTTTAGATTGAAAGCAAATTAAAGTAGGGTTTAAATTAACAAAATTTAAAACTCGTAATTTATTTTGTTACAAAAGTCAAACCTTAGGGGTTTTTTAATTTTCCAAAAATAAAGTTTTAAGTACCAAATTAAAGTAAAATGTGATAAAACTAAAAATTGAAATTTGAATACTAAATACTTAATATTTGAAGTTGAATGCTTGTTTGATAAAAATATGAGTATTGAACTAAAAAAAATTATTTGAATTTGAAATATAAAATATATTATTTTAAATTTTATCTTTCAATTTTTATGTATTGTGGTGGTGAGGTGTTGGTGGTGGAGGAGGAGGAGGAGAAAGCGGCAATGTTTATGACAATGGTGGCTATGGTGCCAATGTCAATGGTAGTGAAAATGGAGATGGAAGTAGAGATAGAGGTAGAGGTAGAGATATAGTAGTTGTCGTGATAGTGAGAGGTGTAGTGGAGCCTATAGATGTGGCAAATGGACGGGTATGGGCAGATCTGTTAGAAATTGGGCGCCCATGTGGCATGACCCATAACCCATGACCCTTTTGAACCTTATCCATGTAAGTTTGAATTTGAATTCAAAACTTATTTGGATAACCTACTCTTGATATCTATATCTATCATATCAACTTATATGAATAGATTGATATATATTGTTAGAGATATGATTATATGTTTGAATAATATATTGAAATCAGATACGTTATGTGGTTTTTACCCCCATAACATATTTTATATGCTCTCTCTAACTCTCTCCCAATAAAATAACGATCGAACTTTTTTACACTGTGACTTGTGTGGATGATACTCATATTGTGGTTTCACTCCACTGCTGGGTGTTCGTTGTTCACATTTTTAAAGCATGTGATTTACCCACAAGATTCTCCACTTCAGGTTCTATCACCTAAGGTATGATCTGAAATTTTTACCCGCTGCGTTATACTTGTTTTACATTGGTATCAGAGCTTTAATGAGTACTTTTGTGCTTATTTTTATGCATTAAAATAGGTGTATAATTTTATATAAATATATACACAATATATGCATGAAAATTAATAATTTTTTAAACTATCTCCGATCGACCTAAAATTTACATATGTTGTAGTATATTTAATGTAGAACATATCTACAAAGTTTCATGAAAATTCAACGGTTAGATTTCAAGAAAAATGGAGACCAATTTTATATTTTCGATGTAACTAAGTCACATAAAGTTTTCTTAATAAAGGTGACATGAATAGAGTTTTGGAACTCTATAAGATAAAGAATTCTAAGCATAGCGCTTTATGTAGCCTAGTTAAAAATGGAGAGAAATTTCCAATATCCTAGGGACAGTGGGAGCGATGTGCCTACTAGTGGATTACTCCATTAGAGAAGAATACTTTATATTCTTTGTTGCGTAGTAGCGAATGTGAAAAATTTTCACGTCATAACTATGTGATTGAGAGGGAAACATTCATGATTGCTCCACAAGATGATAAAGAGCCTAAGATAATACTAAAGGCTCTAGTCCCCTATTTTTAGAAAGTGGATCAACATTGCACAATTTAAGACAAAGTCTTTGAGGATTAACCATTTCTATAATTTGGTTGACTTTCCATTATGACGCGAAACTGTTCTAAAGTTATGCACAATTTGGATAGTCATTGTTGAGACATAAGGCTCGCTACATACCGAAAAGTTGCACCATTGAGAAAAGTATAGACCATGAGAAGACTTCCTCCTGAAGAGTGAGATTATTTCGACTTAGGCTATGATTGACATAAGTTCGGACCATTGATTTGTAGACATTGTGACCCAACTTCTCGTTAGAGAATTGGATAAGTAGATCTGTAGGGATTTTACCTTCTGCTTTTATGGTGAAAAGTTAGGAGCACAAAAAAAGTTGCTAGTTCTAATAAATCTTTTACAGCCTAAAACAGTTATCCAAATAATGGTTCTTAGATTTCGTCAAGCCATGATAGGCCAACGATGATCGATGAAGACCACTGAGGCATGATCAATGGTCCAAAAAAAGGTTTTCCTTACTTAGTCATTATGAGCTAGGAATTTATAAGGTTGTCGCCACCTAGGGTGGGTGGTCCTCTGTTTTAGATATGATGGACATGGGTGATGTAATTTATATGCTTGGATGTACGATCCTTAGGGATTGTTTTGGGAGAATTCCCAGTTTGTCTTTGATGACTTACATAAGGAATATCCTAGATTGATTCTAGATGCAAATTGCAAACTCATTAACTTACCTATCGGTAAAAGCCAGAGCCTTAGCTATTGAGTGAATCCTCGGATTGTTTTTGAGAGAAACCGATGACCTATATTCCTTGTGTTTTTTTTTTTTTTGTTGTGGAAGCCTGAAGTACGCTATGTGGGCATATTCGGCATAATAAGTGTTATCTGTGGTAAATGGTCAACTAAGTTGTTTAGACATTAACCTTGCTCATTAGACTATGGATAGAATGTTTTACTAGTAGTATATTAATTTGCTCCTTATAAGATTCAATGCATTAGTTGAGCGCATCTTGAATGAACACAGATTGATCACCAAAACATCTTTAGAGAGGTTATTGCGCAAGAGGTAGTGATCTTGAGTCACTTCATGTGAGGCGCACATGGTGGATTCCATTGTATATACTTATCGCAAGAGGTGCTGATAAGGCTTATGTTTGGAATCTAGAATTGTGGAAGCTGTGATCGTGTTTTTTTTTTTAAATCAATCACTTATTTGTTGTGAGATGTTGGAATGTTGACACTATTATGGTTTGTGTCATAATGATTAACAGATGATGATATCAACAGGCAAGATTGGCTCACTCACACGAGTAATCGCCCTTGGTACTTGGGAGCAAGTAAGGATGAGACTAGTGGTTTATTTTTATTTGGAGCCAAGAGAGACTTAAATTATCCAGTATGTATGCCGCCTTGGTTACAAACCAAGATGAGGCCGTGTTAAGGACCAAACATGGATGTTAGTATCCACTTTCCATGTTGTGCCTGTTATGATTGGCCAGATGCGAGATCTCATTTGGCGCCTGGAAGGTGAGCAAACAGAGAATTTAGATTAGGTGCTAGAAAGCGACTAGACTAAGATCTGTACGGTGTATCGAGTATGACGTCACTCTTTTGAAAGAGTTACTCCACCGTAACATGTATTCATACTATATGTGATTGGCAACCGAGTAATGAGGTGAGAGAATGGATCCTTGTTTCCTCACCATGTGAGTCTTACGTGTCATTATTGATATGACTTTCATTTATGTACCCTTTTGTGACCTTCGACTATGTTATACGGTAAGGGGTTGATGTTCTGCTACTTTGGTATGTTGCATGTGGTCATATATGATTCGTTTTTGAGGGACATCACTGAGAAATCGATCAATCCTAAACTAAATTGTATGAGAGCAAAGAGAAGATCATCTAGTATTACACCACTGTTGTGTATTCATTGCCGGCAACTTACACCGCTCTACATGAGAGGTGGATTGAGTGTGAATATATTGCAAGAATTGAGAGGGTCAAACATGCTCTTTTGAGGGATTAGAGATGTTTTTTGGACTAGTGTAATTAGATCGGTCTGGGGTATATGAGATATTATTTTATTTTGGGGTTGATGTCTCTATGCTGGCTCATTTTTTAGTTTCTAGTATAGAGCTCCCACATGCAGGTGTTCTCAGCGGTCGCACGGTGCATTGGCTAGTATGAGATTGTTCATTTTTCTAGAGAGATTGAGATAAGAGATGTGGTTGTGTCATGCCAACTCATGTGCGAGTGGGAGATGTTAGAAATTGGGGGTCCATGTGGCATGACCTATGACCCTTTGAACCTTATCCATGTAAGTTTGAATTTGAATTCAAAACTTATTTGGATAACCTACTCTTGATATTTATATCTATCATATCAACTGATATGGATAGATTGATATATATGATTAAATATCTGATTATATATTTGAATAATATATTGATATCAGATACGTTATGTGGTTTTTACCCCATAACATATTTTATATACTCTCTCTCTAACTATCTCCCAATAAAATAACGATCGAGCTTTTTTACACTGTGACTTGAGTGGGTGATACTCATATTGTGATATCACTCCACTGCTGGGTGTTCGTTGTTCGCATTTTTAAAGCACGTGATTTACCTCACAAGATTCTTCGCTTCAGATTCTATCACCTAAGGTATGATCTGAAATTTTTACCCGCTGCGTTACACTTGTTTTACAGGATCAAAATGGGCTATGTGTTTAACGCAGCATAACCCAAACTAGCCCATTTAATAAATAGGTTTAAACGGATTAGGTTGAATTAGATACAAGTTGGACAAATAAACCCAATCAATCCATTTACTTCATCTATTTTTTTAAAATTATTTTTATTTTCTTTAAAAATATATTTTTATTTTTTTTATATATTTTTAAAGTTATTATTATTTATTTATTATTTTTAAAATTTTTAGCTTTTTTTTATTTTTCAATTTTTTAATGACGATGATAACAGTGGCTAAGAGAAAGAGGTGGCGGTAAAGTAGTAGTGGTGGTGGTGGAATGGCGGTAGTCAAGGAGAAGGTTGTGTTGGTGGTCTGTCAGGGGCAGCGGTGGTGGAGTGGTGATGGCGGTGGCAGTGGTAGTGGAGGAGTGACAATGGTGGTAGTGGTGTGTTTGCAATGATGGTGGTGGCGGCAAAGTGGTGGTGGTCGAGATGGTAGTAATGGTGATGGAGGAGGTGTTGGTGGCAGTGATGGTAGTGGTGGTGGTAGAGTGGTAGTGGTGGTAGTGGAGTTGTGGTAGTGGTGGAGGAGTGACGATGGGGTAGAGGTGGATTGGAGGTAGAAGTGGTGTGTATTTGGACCAGCTTAAATGGGTACCCACGTCCAACCTATGTAAACCCAATTTTAATTGGTTGACAATGAACAATCCATTTAAGCTCATTTATTGAATTGGGCTATATGGGTTTTAAATGTGAATAATTGGGTGGGTTCATGAGTTTAGATTGGGTTTGCCACCTCTAAGTAGAAGTAGACAAGTACTAATGGTGGTTATGGCAACAATGACTACAATGGTGGAGGTGGCGAGTTCTAATAGAAATTAAAAGTTGAGAGGTGGTGATAGTGATGGTGTGGTTGTAGTAGTGAAATAATAGTAGTGACTGTGGTAACGATAGCAATGTTGATGAAGTTAGTAGTGGTAGTAGCAGAGGTGGCAGCGGTGACAATAACTGTGGTGGTGATGTGATAGTAGTGTTGACGATAGTGGTTGCACGATGGAAGTGTATTAGTGATGATTATGACAATAACAACAGTGGGAATCTCTAATAGTGAACAAACTTATGTACCAGCACTTACAAATTTAGTTAGAATCATATTGTTTAAAATTTTTAATTTTAATTTGCATTTTAAAAAGGAAAATGCCCCGTGGCTCGAAAGTCTTCGGCTCGACTGGCTCAAAAGTATGTTTTCTGTCTCCTCTCTATCTCTTTGGCTTTTCTCTCTTCTCTTCTACTATATTCTCGAATGAAAAAAAGGATTGAAACACTCATCACTCTCACCTCTCTCTTTGCTCATCCACCTCTCTCTCTACTCATCCCTTTCATTCCATAGATCTCTCTCATCTCTCTTGTCTCTGGTAAACCTTCCCATCGCTCTTTGGTCGCGGTAGGAGGACGAACGAACAAGGAAGGACGACGACGGAGCAAGACGAACAACGACGGATGACGAACAACGACCTACGACAGCAATGGCGAACGAAGGCTTAAAAAATGTTTGATGTTTAATGTTTTCAAACAAAGTTGTTTTCATTTAAAAAAATAAAAAAAATAAAAAAATAAAAATAAAAAAATAAAAATTGGAATCAGTTCACTGATCTGTGCATAAAAAGTGGTCCATATATGTAACTTGTGAAGAAAAAAAGAACAATTCTTGAACCCCTTCAATAGGTACCGGGCGCAATTCTTGAATCCCTTTGTTTTGAAAATTTAAACGCTTAATTGTTTGATGTTTCCTAACAAAGTTGTTTTCATTTAAAAAAAAAAAAAATTGGAATCAGTTCACCATAGCAGAAATGTGTTTGGTAATAGCTGCCTCTCTCTCTCTGTTCTACCACACGGTGCTCTTCTCTCTCTCTCTGTTCTATTTTTCTTTTTTTCTTCTTTTTTTTTTTCCAAATGAAATGTCTGGGTGTGGTGACCAGCAGCAACAAGTTGAGTACAAAACTAAATTCGGGCCTCTCGAGCCATCACATTTTCGAGCTACGTAGCGACACCGTTTTAAAAAATATTTAAATTTTTTGGTGATATGAATTGTGGTTATTAATTTTCACTAATTTAGAATTGTTTGAATATCTACTATTTCTTAAACATCCTTACCTATTAATTTGTAAAAATAAGATTAGTACTATACATCTTATCTGAACATGTGGACACCTAATATGTTGATGCAATTTCCCTCTTTAATTCAAAACAAAATGGCAATTATTGTGCTATTAGGGTTATGTAAATGAAGTTGTTTAGAATAAAATATAAATAATAAAATTGTCTATCTCTCTTTTAAATGAGTTAGTGGTCAATAATTCAATATGATATCAGATCAATAAAAACAAATTACAAAAGAAAGAAAGAAATAAAAAATAATAATGAAAAATAGGTGAATGATATATATATATATGCACTTGTTTGGTACCTACACACATTCAACCTAAAAAAACCAAAAGGTTTGAAAATGATTGGTAGGGTTTAAAAATTTTGACCAATCGGAAATAGGTGAATTTTATATATATATATATATATATGCACTTGTTTGTTTCCTACCAATACCATGTTTGAAAGACACATTCAACCTAAAAAAACCAAAAGGTTTGACAATGATTGGTAGGGTTTAAAAAATTTAACCGGATCAGAACAAGTAATTTGGAAGAAATATTTAATTTTGAAGAGAGAGTATGGAAAACAAACCTCTAGAGTGTCTCCTACATTAACAACAAAGGCATCTGGGAGGAAACTAACAGGAATCCAAATCCCATCTTTTTTAATTTGGAAGCCCTCAACTCCATTGACTTGCAGAAGGATGGTGATGCCGGTAGCATCGGAGTGAGGCCTCAGGCCCATCACCTTCTCTGGTTGGGGACATGGAGGATAGTATGACATTCTCACTGATTGCACTCCATCGTCAAACATCTCCTCCATCTCTCCCTTGTCAATCTTTAGAGCTTTTGCCATCAACCCAAAAGCTGTCATTGCAAGTTTTTGCAACTCTGAGATGTAAGACTCCAATGTTTCCCTACGAAAAAAAAAAAACCGTTATCCAACACATAAGCTACGTTTGGTTTCAGCCAAGAAGCAGCCACTTTTTTGGATATTTGGCTATTTGGAAACTTCCAAATAAATCTTTTTTTTTTTTTTTTTTTAACATTTCGTCTTTAGCGACTTTTTTTTTTTCCGAAATTGTCAATTTTTTTTACTTTTCTCCAACCCGCTTGAGTAGGCGAATCTAAAAATTAATTTTTTTGAAAAGTTCCAAAAATAAATTTTAAAAGTCAAAATAAGTCAAAAAGTCTCATATTTTTGTCCTTTTTTGGACATTTTAAAAAAATTTAAAATTTCTCAGTTCATCTCATCAAGTAAAATCTAAAAGCCTAAAATTTTTTGAATTTAAAAAAAAAAAAAATCATTAAAGATGAAAATAAGTTAACAAAAAACATTGTAACAGTTAAAATTCATCTTATTTGGTTGACAAATGAGAATATATATATATTTTTAATGTCATTTTTTTTGTTCTTTTGTTTTTGACTTTTCTTTTTTCTTTTCTTTTTTAACTTTTTTGTCTTTAGTTATATGTTTTAATTTTTAAAATTTTCAATTCTTTAGAAGGATTTAAAAAGTCAAATAAAAAAATTTAAATTTCAGAAAATTTTTTGCTAAAAAAAGTACTTGACCAAAACCTTCTCAATAACAAAAGATAAATTTTTTTTGCTATTTTCCAATTGCATTAACATTTTCTTGGCCATAACTTTATTCTAAAAAGTCAATAACCAAATAGAAAAAATTACTAAAAAGGCATTTGCAAACTAGAACTTAATTCATGGTTTAATCAGAAATATTATATACCCAAAAAATATTATGTGATTTAAAGTCACATCTCATTTTAAATCTTAAATACTTTTTTTTGTTGTTTTATATTGTGTGTTTTAAGTATATCGGTACGTGGACATATAAGAACATGTTCTTGTGTAGAAATACACACATAGATTCATTACAACGTGTGCGTGTGTTTGTGTGTGTGTGTGTGTGTGTGAGAGAGAGAGGGAGAGAGAGAGAGAGACAGAGAGACAGAGAGAGGACCTAAGCGAAGAAGGGAGCTGTGGAAGTAGGTGTGCCTTCCTTCTGTGGACGGGGTTGACCACCATATAAAACCTATCTGCCCAATCAAGTTTTTCATCATCTTGCATGAGCAAGGTTTGTCCATACCCTTCAACATCACCTGGCTGTATCTTGTATTTCATCTTCTCTTCCAAAGGAAGCTTGTAGAATTCTTCAATTTCATATTTCAGTTTCTCCACTAGTAAAGAGCTAACTCCATGGTTCACCAACTACAAACATTAGCACTACCATATATTAGTACATATATTTTCATTTTCTACACACACACATCTTGGTATGGTTCTTCTTCAAATGTAAGGGGTTGTTCTCCAAAATATTGGGTTTTTTTTCCAAGTTTAAATCTATATTTGAGAAAACTTGAGCAGTCTGTGAGATTTATCATGGATCTCGTTTTGATAATCCAAACAATTTATTTTGTAAAGTCCACCGCGTATATTATTAATAGAAAAAATTAGGTCGATCCGATTGTCGTAACATTTTCATTAGTCCATCCAGTTTTTTTGGAGACAAATATAATAAAATAAAAAAAATGTTACAATTATGACGTCAACTTAATTTTTTTCATAGATAATATATATATAGGGAGCCTTACCAAATCAACAATTCAGATAATTTAAACGGGACTCACGATAGCCGTACGAGCTCTTAAATTCTCCCAAATTCAAATTTGAAAAACTATATCAAAAGTACTTACCAAAATTATTTTCTTGTAGTACCGTCCACCTTTAGCTCTTTTTTTTTTTCTTGGATGTTTGCATATGATTGGTTGTGGATCAGGTGCCAACTTAATTAGAATGTGTTCGTAAGTAATAATGTTTTTCCTTACCTTTCTATTGATGTAATTTTTTTTATTTTTAATGTATCGGTCTTAAACTCTCTTTTTATACCAATACACTTTTTTTTTGCTGTCAATCAAAAAAAAATCATAGAAGGAAAATCTTGGTTCATATAGTCACCCTAAAAGCGATTTGATTGTGCAATCAACTGAACTAGCTCTACTCATTTGGTTTTCTTTAATAATAGCTACCTTTTTTGCTCATAAAATAAAATTTAAAATAGGCTAATTTAATTAGCCAAAATTATTGCTTTTTTTTTTTTTATCAGCAAAATAAAAGATTCGTTGATGATAAAAGCAACGTAGATGCAAAATTACATCAACAAATAAGGAAAATGCACTAAGCATCATAGCTAATCTCCACAATCTCAACTAAGTTGGCACCGCAAAGAAAGTATAATCATTTACCAGCACTTGATTAAAGATTGGTGAAAAGCCAATCAAGAGCAAACAAAATCCGAAAAACAGAACAAACAATCAACATAATTCTTCACCAGCTCCAAACCATTGAGCTTCCAAAACAGCAGCAAAAGCAAACAATCAACATTATTGCACTTGACTAAGAGATTAATAATTTGAGGCTTGTTATCTCTCTTTATGATACAGCTTCCGATGTACTAACGAAAGCAAGATAACAAAAAATAAAATAAAATGAAGATATATGTGAGATGAAAACCTGAAAGATTCCCCATTCTTTGCAAATGGAATGCAACTTGTCTAGTTGAAAATCAGTTGCTTCACCCATAAGTAATTGCTGCATGTCAACAGTAGGGATGGTTTGGGAAGTGGCATCTTCTGAGAGAATTGGACAAGGTTCATTATCTAAATGAACATAGCGCTCTGGGATGACAAGCATGGGCTCTTTGGCAAGCTCTTGAATGGTCAGTGATGATGCCATTTGCTTTAGGTGTTACAATGGCAAACACCTAAGATAAGTATTTATAGGGGAAAAATAATGAGTCAGTGCATGAGATTTTTATTAAAATAGTGGGCAAATTACAAACATCCCCTAGAGTTGTGGTGAAAATACAGATTCTCCCCTTAGTTTAAGAAATTACAAATTGCTCCATAAGATTTATATTTCCATAACAAATTGCCCCCTGAGGTTTTTAATTTCATACAGATTCCCCCCTAATTTGTTATGCAAATTTGACCTTCAGGGGGCAATTTGTAATTTCTCAAACCTCAAGGGGAATCTGTATTTTCACCAAATCTCAAGGGAGGTGTTTGTAATTTTCCCTGAAATAGTATATTTAGTTTTAGTTTTTTTTTTTTAATCAAAAAAAAAAAAGAAAGAAAGAGATTGCTTTCGTGGCTTGAATCCAATATAAATGTGATTCATAAATACATGATGTATTGACAAATGATAGACCTTGAAGGTAGAAAGTAAGGGTGATCATCACCCTTATGATTTGAAAATATTCTTATTATACTAGTGTTTATTATTAATTATCTCTAGCTTTGTAATTAATATGTGACTAAATATATTTTTTATTGTATTTTGATTTTTATTTGTAGTGTTTTGAATAAATTGTCACATTAGGTCAATTATATATAAAATAGGTTATGTACATCTTGTTACATATTTATTTGATAAATATTAAAAACAAAAATTGTGATAAATGTTACACAATTTTTTGACAAAGTTGTTACATATTATTATTATTATTATTTTAATCAACAAAAAAGGAATCTTTATTGATGAAGAAATAAAATACAAGCGATGAAACTTACATCAATAAAGTAGGGTAATGTATCGAGCATCATAGTAAACTCAACAATCCCAACTAAGTTGGCATTGAAGAGGTTGCTCAATCATATGCTAGTACTTAGCCTAAGATTGGAGAGAGTCTAATCGAAACAGTCAAGAAAGCAAAAGAAAACAATAAAAACAACAGATCACCTCAAAGGTAAAATAATCTCCTAAGCTATAGATACACACCCAAGGCCAAAAACAGCTCTGTAGCATCAACAATCAGCAGCAACTAGCAGATATACACCCAAAGTTGTTACAATTTGTGTTTGCTGAAATAAAGTTTTATGATGTGTCATGCTTTTCTTATCGAAGTGTTACTCAGCAATTATAGATTATATCATATTTCAATTTATTGAATAACATTTCAATGGAAGTGCCATCTAAAAAAACATCCTCTATCCATCTTACAATAACGACAATTCAGAAAATTATCTTGAAAATGAGGGGGATGGTGTCGATTTAAAATTGGCGAATGCAAGTCACACCGAAAATGATTTTGGTACATAAATGCACTATATAGTTAAGAAACAAGTCAGCCAAACATTGATGTAGAACTTGAAACAGAGCAAGCAATTTGCCCACCACATCACAACAGAGCACCCATTTTGTGAGCTTCAAACCATGATCTAATTGACCTCAGTAATTCCAGAACACATCCACCTAAATTGATCACACTGAACTAAAGTCAGCAGAGAGTGGCATAACAAAGACACAGCCTGAAGGCCACAAAATACACAATGTTTGCCTTTTCCAAGAATCCATTTCCACACAAGACTAAGAAGAGCTATAATCATCCTTTGCTTTCTTTTTTCCTTCACCCAGCTTCATACTTCAACAAGAATGAAATTTTTGTGGAAAATATTTTCAGAAAAAATCAATTTAATACAAATAAATAAAAATAAAACAACAGAAGAAAGTCCTTGCAGAAATTTTACAAAAGTTGGAATAAATTGTGACAGAGATTAGTATTTGAACATTGTGTTTTTAAGATAGAAATTCATAATCGCCTCTGATGCTTGGATTAATGGATGTCCCGCATAGTGGCGGACACAAGAATGCTTTGTAAGAAAGGCTAGTTATATGCATTTAGAATTGATAGTAAAATTTTAATTATTTTATTATTGACAGAGATATCATTTATATGTCATAGACAAAGATCCACTTTTACAACCATAAAAATGAAAAAAAATTAATAAAATATGCAAATAAAATTTTAATATAGACACGTATAAAACAAAATGTATTGTATAAATAATTTTTTCATATAAGATCATCTCCAACTCAGACTCAAATTTTTTATCAAATTTAAATTTGATGAAAATTTGGTGAAAATAATGTTCCAACTGTTTCACCAAATTGGTATCAAATGAAGGGAGCCTTACTTTTTTCATCAAATCAAGAGAGCGTTTAACTTTCATCAAATCTTGCAGGTAACTATTGGTAGACAACCAAATGAATGACCGGCAGACAACCAAGTGGACGATTACCCAGCCATTCTCCTAGTCGTCCTCTCGGTCGACTCGCTATTTAATGAAAATTAAAAATTTAGCATTAGAACACTTGGTATCAGATGAAATTTTTAACCGAAATCTTAACTCAAATTTAATGAAAAAAAAAGAAAGAAACTTTAGAGATGCTTTAATATAGAACAAAAGAATTAAAAAAAATATTACATATGTATTAATAATGGAGACTATATGTATATATTTGCCTTTGTATATGTAATGACATAAATGATCCAGAAAAAGAAAAAATATACAAAATTATATAATAATGTAACGGCATTAAAATATATCACTTTAAAAATTCTATATAAAATTTTTGTAATTATAATTTTTTTTTTTTTTTTTTCATTGAAATTGTATGAATACAAAAGTCCAAATTCTAAGAATCACGTATTTAACTTATCACAATTAGGCTGCGTTTGGGAAGTTGGGTTTGGGCTAAATTAGCCACTAAATGACAAAAGTGGCTAATTTAGCCACAAACGGACAAAAAAAAGTTGGGAGCATGGCTGCAACAATTTGACAAGTTAATTTACCAAACTATCCCACATGAAAGAGGGGCGGCGTCAGCCCACAGAAAGTATAAAAAAAAAAAAAAAAAATCAAATCAGGCTTTTTACCATGAAAGACAAAGAAAGTTGAAAAAAAAAATAAAAACATTTTTTTTTGTTTTTTGTTAAAATATTTTATGAAAATAAATTTAAACTATATTTGATAAAAATATTTTTAAATAAATTTATTTTTTGTCATGTATTTGGTTATGATTTAAGTGTAGAGTTGTAAAAGTAGTATGGAATTTCGAGTTATGTGTTTGGTTATGAGTTACCTCAATAATTTATTAATTGAGTTTCATTTTATGTGTTTGGTTACGACTTGAGTGTAGAGTTGTTTTTAAATTTAAAATATTAACATTTTAAATTATTTAAATTTCGAGTTATGTGTTTCGTTATGAGTTACCTCAATAATTTATTAATTGAGTTTCATTTTATGTGTTTGATTACGACTTGAGTGTAGAGTTGTTTTTAAATTTAAAATATTAACATTTTAAATTATTTAAATTTTTTGAATATTTAATTTATTTAAATTTTGTTGTTAAAATAATTTTTTTATTATTTAAATTGATTAAATTTTTACGATTTACATACTTTTTGAATATTTAATTTAAATTTTTGCGCATTAAATTTTTTTGATTATTTACATTATTTAAATATTAAAAATAAAATTAAAATTAAAATTAAAATTAAATTTATAAAAAAATTCAAACTCTATTTTATAAAAATATTTTTAAATATTTTAATTTTTTTGTTATGTATTTAGTTATGATTTGAGTGTAGAGTTATGAAAGTAGTATGGAGTTTCGAATTATGTGTTTGGTTATGAGTTTTCAAAATAATTTCTTAATTAACTTTTGTTATACGTGTATAGTTACGATTTGAGTGTAGAGTTGTTTTTAAATTTAAAATATTAACATTTTAAATTATTTAAATTTAAAACAAAATATTTAAAAAAATTTAATTTTTTTGTTAAAATAATTTTTTGAATATTTATTTTAAATTTTTTACTTATTCAATTTTTTAGATTATTTACATTATTTAAATATTTAAAATAAAATTAAAATTAAAAGTAAAATTAAAATTAAAATTAAAATTTGAATAAAAATAAAAATTATATTAAATATTTAAAAATAAATTAAAATTAAATTAAAATTAAATAAAAATAAAATACGCAGGACAATATAATAAATATTTTATGTGTTTGGTTACAATTTGAGTGTAGAGTTGTTTTCAAATTGAAAATATTAATATTTTAAATTATTTAAATTGAACATTATTTAAATTATCCAATATTAACATTATTTAAATTACTTAAAATTAAAAAAAAATTTATCCAAATTCGGTCCTCCACGGAGGCTGACGTTGAGGACCACTTTCATTGCCACATGTACAAGTTGAGCATAAGGGGCAGTTTGGTAATTGAATAGTAAGACACATCACCAAAAAGTTAAAAAGCCAAAAAAGCTAAAAAAACTTTTCCAAACCAAATTTTTTAGTCCAGACTAAAATAACTAAAAAAGTCAAAAAATTAAAAAATCAACCCACTCCCCAAACAAAAGCTTAATGGGTTTTGACTTTTGTAGTACAAGTTTTAAAATAGGTAAATAGTTGGCTTTGGATTGGGGAGCCAATCCCTAAAATAACTTTCGTCTTTGCAGGGACCACAGCCGCCAAGCTCCCCCACCACCCCTTAGTAGTCCTGTCGGCAGGATATAATATCACCACCAGCAAAAAAAAAATAATTTTTATTTTGGGCCAATCATTCCTCTCCATTCATGACCCCCAGTGACCCCCACTGGGGGTCTTAGCCATTTTTCATATCACCACATAGAAATTGTATAATTTTTTATGTGTAAAGTAAGTTAACGGTCTCTTTTATAGGGACAATAATAGATAACCTATTCTATGAGTATTTATAGAGATTCAATTCAAATATATAGATTTTTTTTTTTTTATCGGTCGGATAAAATAAATGATATTCTTTAAATATTCACAGGGGGTGGGTCAGAGATGGGTACCTACTAATTTTTCCATATATATATATTTAAAAATTCACAACCAAAAGCTAAATATACATTTAATTTTTTATTTATTTATTTTTATTTTTTTTTAAGATTCACAACCAAAAGCTAAATATACATTCAATTTTTTTTATTTTATTTTTATTTTTTAAGATTCACAACCAAAAGCTAAATATACGTTCAATCTTTTTTCTTTTCTTTTCTTTTTTAAATTTTGTTTTTTTTTTTTAAGGTTCACAACCTTTTTTTTTTTTTTTTTTTTCCCACAACCAAAACTAAATATACATTCAATTTTATTTTATTTTATTTTATTTTATTTTATTTAACTCAACAACAAAATCAAATACACATTAACTAACATTGTCACATTATTCTTGTCAAATTTTATGTATATCTAGAATTTTTTTAATTTATTTAGAAAAATTCTATTCCTACAAAAAAATTCCATCTTTTTTTTAAAATTTTTTTTTAAAATTTTGTGTATCTCTTTCTCCTCTCTATTATTTGATCTTCGATAATCTGAATGTGAGTTATTACTCTTGTTTCCATCTTCTTCTTCTTCTTCCTCTTCTTCTTCTTCTTCTTTTAAAAATTTTTATTTACATTTATAGAATGAATTTTCTAATTTCAATATCTCCTGCAATTGTTTTATTGGATTTATCTCTGATTTGATGGTAACCTTAGATTGAATTTCTCAATTTCCATCTTAACTAGCAATCACCTTAAATAAATTTTTGTACATTTTTGTCTTCAATTTTCATGTTTTGGTTATATTAATTGTGCATTTTTTATCGATAGTCACAATTTTGTCACCACTAAATTGTCGTCATCGCAAATCGACATTGCTGTAGTGAGAGGATGAGAGATAGTGAAAATTAGAACTCTAATTGTCAACAGAGTAGCGAAAACATATGGAGAAATTATTTTTCGATGTCCCTAAAAAAAATATGGGGAAATTAGTGGGTACCCCATCCCCAGTTGAGATTTAAAGAACATCACTTATCCTACTCGACAAACAAGAAGAAAGGGGAAACCCAAGTATTTGGGTTGGGTCTCCATGGATACCCACATAGCAGGTTATCCATTGTCATCCCTACTCTGTTGACAATTAGAGTTTTAATTCTCACACTCTCTCATCCTCTCACTACAGCAACAACGATTTGCGATGACGACAATCTAGCGGTGATAAGATTATGACTATCGATCAAAAACGCGCAATTAATCATAACCAAAACATGGAAATTGAAGACAAAAATGTACAAAATTTCAATTAAGGTGATCACTAGTTAAGGTAAAAATTGAAAAATTCAATTTAAGGTTACAATCAAATCAGAAAGAAATCCAATAAAACAATTGCAGGAGATATTGAAACAAGAAAATTCATTTTATAAATACAAATAAAAATTTTAAAAAAAAAAGAAAAAGAAAAAGAAGAAGATGGAAACGAGAGTAATAACTCACCTTCAGATTATTGAAGATCAATTAATAGAGAGGAAAAGGAGATACATAAAATTTAAAAAAAAATTAAAAAAGAAGATGGAATTTTTTTTGTAGGAATAAAATTTTTCTAAATAAATTTAAAAAATTCTAGATATACATAAAATTTGACAAAAATAATGTGATAATATTAATTAATGTGTATTTGATTTTGTTGTTGAGCCAAATAAAATAAAATAAGTTGAATGTATATTTAGCTTTGATTGCGAATCTTTAAAAAAAATAAATAAATAAATAAAAATAAAAATTGAATGCATATTTAGCTTTGGTTAAGATTGAATTTTTCGAAATAAATTTTGAAAATTCTAGATATACAGAAAATTTGACAAGAATAATGTGACAATGTTAATTAATGTGTATTTGATTTTGTTGTTGAGCCAAATAAAATAAAAATAAGATTGAATGTATATTTAGCTTTGTTGTGAATCTTTAAAAAAAAAAAAAATAGTTGTGAACCTTAAAAAAATAAAAATAAAAAATAAAAAAAAAGAGATTGAATGTATATTTAGCTTTGGTTGGGAAAAAAAAATTGTGAACCTTAAAAAAAAAAAGAAAAAAGAATTGAATGTATATTTAGCTTTGGTTGTGAATCTTAAAAATAAAAATAAAAATAAAAGGGTCAAGTTGGGTTGGGGAATATCCAAACCCATTAGGAGATGAGGAGAGTAGTACCCATGGAGAATGGAGAATGGGAAATGAGAAAAAATAATTATAGGGGAATGGAGATGGAGAATTAATATCCACCCCATTAACCCCTATTGCCATTCCTACTCTTTTATATTTGACATGACGTATGAATATCAAAAAAAAAAAAAAAAATTAAAAATAAATGGCATGAAAATTGTATTTATAAAAATGTTCAGAATCATTTTTAAAGTTATGACTCTTAGATTGCATCCTATAAAATATTGCATTCTTTTATTCGAATGTAATTAATTCTCATTCACTTTTAAATTCTTCAACAATTTTGTGCACAAGTTTCCTTTGAACAGAAAATGAGCCTTCATTCCAAATTGAATTCAGAGTGCATAATTTCACCACTTCTAGTAACACTAATATTACACCTTTCTACACAACAAAGCCACAAAGAAGATGACGGTAAATTATTGGTAAGAGACCAACAGAGTAAAAGAAAAAAAAATGCGTTTTGAAAATTTGTATGAAATTTATTAATGAATGGGGAAGTTTTAAATAAAGCGCATATAGAGAATGGATTTCATTTCGTAAAATATAAAAACAAATGTTAGAATTCAAGTGTTATTTTATTTTCTTTTTCTTTTTTTGTTTTTTCCTTTTTTTTTTTTTTTTTTTGGGTGGGGGGGGGGGGCGGGGGCGGCGGCGGCGGCGGGCGGCGCTGTGTTTTGTTATTTAACATTCAATTTATAGATTTTTGATGTTGTCACAAAGTGACAAACTTGTGAAGTTGATTATTGGGTTGAGTCACAGCGAATAATATAAATTTTATATGAAATTACACTATAACAAAAGAAATACTTCCAAGTGGAGACTGAATGGCTTCATTTATTTTTTTTTATTGGCAAAGAAAATAATTTATTGATGTAGAATAAGTGAGTATGAAGAAGAGTACAACAAAATTATATTAATAAAAAAACAAAGAAAATATATTTGTGTATATACATTATTGTATCATTATCTTGTGTAATATGTCTAAGCAGTTGATTTTTTAAAATTAAGTTGTGTGTCCCATTTAAGGCTATGTTTGAGAAGTAGTTGAGCTAAAAAGTTAAAAAGTCAATACATAAAGTCAATGATTTCGTTCATAATCTCTATTTTTGTATATTTTTTTGTAAAATTACAGAAAGTCTTTCCCAATCAGTTTAATTTTTTTCAGCTCATATTTTATTCAAAAAGTCACTTCCCAAACTAACCCTTTGGAAATTGACTTTGTTAGTAATTTTTAGCTTTTATTTTTATTTTTTTTTTATTTTTATGAAAAGACATAAAAAAATAGAAAAAATAGATTGACTTTCTATATACGTTTTTTTAACTTTTTGGTTAATTTAACATATTTTCAAATAAGGCCTAAGTGGTTTGGTTACATATACATATATATATTGTAATTCTATTTTATTTAGAGCTTTAAGTTCAAATAAATTTAGGTACTTAGTTCATAAATTCAAATTTAAATTATTTTTTTCCAAAGGTCCACTCTCTAAACAATAATGTTCATAAGGACATACTTCTCCAAAATGACCAAATTACCCATATAATAGCACTATCAACCACATGAAGCAGTAAAGGCAAATACACAGAGAGTGTTTGAAAACCTAGAGAGAGAGAGAGATCAATGAAGAAGAAAAAGAAAAAGAAGATGGCGGCAAGACCTCCTCCATTGTCCGCCGCCGTTGCCGCCAAAGATCTAAACAAGAAGAAAGACTAAAATCAATATCAGTTCGCAATCCATACACTGACCTCGCAATCTTAGTCACCATCTCTCTCTCTCTCTCTCATTGTCGTCGTCGTTGTCATCGCCGTCGTTGTCTCTGTCTCCATTTCTATCACCGATCTCCACACCCACCGTCTCCATCACCAATCTCCTCTTCCATGAAAGAACCGATCGTCATTTTCTTTGTTTTCTTCACAACTTCAGGTAGATCGCAGGGGTTATGGAGAACAACAACACAGGTGCCTAAGACGCGATTATCGAACTTTGTATTGCATTGGAAACAACTTAGGTCTATAAAGATCTAGGTCAAGGTTCTCCTCCAACAAACTTTCTCTCTCTATAAATAATTCATTTCTCTCTTTCTCTCTAGAGATGTCCATGGGGTTTCCATAAGTTACGACTCCAACTTACAATTTCTTGGAGCCGTGACACTGCTTATGACTGCTAATCAACTCTTCTAGCCGGTAGTACCATCGCACCTGAACCTTAATGTTGTCGCGTTTACTACCATACTTGATCTGCTAAACTCTCAATATATATGAAAGTTTCAATGAGTCAAAAGGTCTCATCAAAACTTAGCTTGGTCGCCACCATCACCGAAAATCAATCTTAGGGTTAGGGTTTTGCGATTTCAATGGCGATGATGAACAAGAACAAGAAAAGCAACAACAATAATTTGTCTCCAAAAGATAACTCTCTCAGAGCTACCTCCAACGACGACGAATCAAATCTGAAGACAATAGTTGTATGTGGATCACTTAGATTTAAAGAAGGAAAGTAAGAAGAGAGAGAGAGAGAGCCATGAGCGGCGATGAGGCCGGAGGTAGTGGTCAGATTTGTGTTTTGTTATTGTTATTGGTGGTAGTAGTGGTAATGATAATGATAATGATGAATATTAAGAAACAAATTGCAATAGATTAAAAATTTGACAATCATGACATATATATTCCAAATTTGAATAGTGGCATAGCTTTTCAATAACAAAGATTTGCATTTCAATATATAATGGATAATACTTTTTCCATTATTGCAACAGATAGGGTTGGTTTAGCTCTGTATTTCAACATATAAGATTTGGTTTGGCTTTTATTTCATCAGATAATAAATTTGGACAAATCTTTTGGACAGATAAGGGAAATTTGAATTGGAAAGATCACAAAATTAAATAGATTCGGTAAAAAAAAAATAAACAGATAGGGAAAATTCTAAACAAATAAGGGAAAAAATTGAACAGATAGATATAAATTTGAATAGATAAGGAAAAAATTTCAACAGATAAATATAAATTTGAACAGATAGTCAAAAAGTCAACAGATAAAAAAATTTAACAGATAAATTAAGGGATAAAATTGGAAACAAAATGTCATTCAAAACAATAAAAAGAATTTCTCACCAAACTATTTCACAAAAGGTAGACCTTTCACTAACAAAAAAATATATACTGAACATAATACCTTATATCCCTTAGATTAGACTTTTTAACAATTTTCTCTTAAATTAAATATATACATACATATATATATATATTTCTCTTTTAGATCTAACAATTGCCCATTCATTACCCAAAAAAAGTTTAAAAAAAAACAAAGGGGAAGTTATATTTCAATTGGAAAGCGGAAAAATAATATTATATTTTTGTATTGCAAATATTTCTTATATGTTGAAGTTGCACTAAATTTTTATTTATTTATTATATAATTGTTTTAAAATTGTTTCACTTATTTAGAATTTTTCCAAGAACAAAATCACGTACAATGACTGAAACAACACAAGAACTATGAGTTTACCTACAAAAACTCTTGTCCAAGAATGGAGTAGTCATCATGTAAAGACTATCTGTTTTAAACTATTAGTTTCAAAAATAAAGAAACCGAAAGAAGGAAAGCTTTGAATGACCAAAATTATCTGTATATTTATGCAATTGTCACATATGTATACAAAATGTTATCTATCTGTTCAAATGTATGTGTCATCTATTTGTCTAATTATTTGTTCAAATCTCATATATTTGTACATATGTCATATATATATGTATATATATTTACCAATATTTGTTCAATATCACCTATCTGTCCACCTTACCATCACCAGCTACCACTACGGGTCATTATTGCCTGCAACTTTTCGACAACTTTTCTAGACAACATTTTTATTACTGGCAACATTTTAATATGTGTCCTTATCATCCAAAAAAAATTAAACATTAGACCAAATAGCATATGGTCTCACAGGAATAGACTTTGTACTAATTAATCATTTATTTTGTATATATATATTTTGATCAGCAAAGAAAAATGAAACTTTATTGATGAGAAGAGCAAAAACAAGCAACAACATACATCAATAAAGGAGGGAAGTGCAAAAAGCATCATAACTAACACTCCACAATCCCAACTAGGTTGGCACCAAGGAGGAAACACAATCATCTGCTAGCACTAAACCCACAGATTGGCGAGAAACCAATCCAAAACAGAGAAACAAAACAAAAACTAGAAAAAAGACCACCCAACACAATCATCTACTAACCAAAACACCAGCCAATTCCATACCCTTCCAGCCAAAACACTATCACAGGCCTTACACCAATAGCAGACAGCAGCAGCAGCATCTTACACCAGCAACAGACAACAGCAGCAGCAGCATTTTACATACAGCAATATACTTTAGGACAGCAGCATACAATAGCAGATCAAAAGAATAGCATTCAGGTTTGCGACCATAGACCAGTATACAGCAACAGCAGTAAACAACACTGAGTAATTCAATCCTATAATATTTGGCTTAACCCAAGAGCAATTCTAACTTACACACCACAAAACACGAAGACACAACAAAGCACACACAACCAATTGACTAGATTCTAGTGAAGGCAGTAAGACAGGGCAATACTCATCGCCCCTGCCTAATACAATATTGAATCTTCCTTGGCACCTATTGTAGACACCCCATTTTTGACCGACCTTAAGACTCAGACGTCACCGGTTGAGCGCTCGGTGATGTTGCATACTGTGCTCGTTCAGAAGTCTCAGAGTCGCGGCCGCGCGCCCTGCCTCCGGGCCTCCGAACCATCTTCTCTACCTTGTCTCGGTTTGCGAACCAGGCTCGGTTTTCTCTGTTTTCTTTCCTAAGGGAAGGGAGTGGTCCCGCAGATTATCTCCCGGTGGCCGTGAGCTACTTTTCGTGGCCGTTAGGCCGTGTGCCTCGGCTCGGGACCGCCCAACCATCTCCGCTTTCTCCGATTTTTGGCGGAGACCTCTGTTTTAATGTTCCGAGGAACACTGGGGCCCCTGATGCCCACTTCGCAGCCGAACACCACTTCCGGTGCCCGGCGACCCATTTTCGGGACCCCAAACTGCGCGGTTTTGGTCCCGAGCATTCATTTCGCATCCATTTTCTCCGGTTTTTGGCAGGTATCTCTGTTTCGTCATTCCAGAGGACACTGGGGTCGCAGATGCCCACTTCGCTGCTGAACACCACCTCCGGCACCTGCAGCCCATTTTCGGGATCCCGATTTGCTCGGTTTTGGCCCCGAACATTCATTTCTCATTAGTTTTTGTTCGAACTTGGCAGGTACCTCTGTTTCAACATCAGGAAGATCACTGGGGGGTGAGAAGCCAGCAATTATCCCAGATAACCAGTTTCGCTCCTCCGGAGCCCGTTTTGCTCACTTCCGGGCCAATGTTGAACACCCTAGGGGTATTTTCTTTCAACCAAAGCTACATATCTGTGATGAGGGAATCTAGGAGGACCCTAAGGGTTGGTGGTCGGCCAGAAACTGTGGGTTTCATTTTTGGGCCTCTCCGTCAAGCTCTATGTTGTGACTCTTGGTTCAATGTTGCCAAATTCAAACCTTGGATCCTTGTTCTACACATCTGGGAGGACACTTTGGTATGGTGGTCGGCCAGCAATGGTTGGTTTCATTTTTGGGCCTCTCCTTCAAGCTCTATGTTGTGACTCCTGCTTCAGAGTTGTCAAATTCCAACCTTGGGGCCTTGTCCTACACACCTTGGAGGACACTTTGGTATGGTGGTCGGCCAGAGATTTTACTGTTCATTTTTTTGGGGTGGCCGGCCGGCCATGGTGAGTGGCTGGCCGACCAGGTGGGGTGGCCGGCCGGCCACCTCCCACAAATTTACCTGGCCGGCCAGCTTCTTGCTTTCCAGCCTGTCCCAGCTGTCCGGATATCTTCCAACATATCCCGGGGCATCCGGGGGATATTTCGGGAGGGAAAGATTGGGTGCTTTCCCTCCCCTTTTACACCCTATTTCTTGTCTATTTAAAGGGCCCTCCCTCTCCTTCTTGAAGGTTGGAAAAAATTGTCTCAAGGGATCATCTTCAAATTCCTCCATTTTCATAGCTCAAAACCTCAAAAAAGCTTCCAAGTCCCTAGGTCTTCTCTTCATCAACACCTAGCCTCACCATCCCTACTACCACTCCAGCAGCTAGGAAGTGAATTTCAGAGGTTGAGAAGCTACAAATCAAAGCCAAGAATCAAAGAAAGACAAGTCTTCAAGGGTAAGTCTTCAAAACCAACTTTTAGGGCTTTTTCTTGGTTCATTTTTATACTCTAATTGGTTGAGAATTGGGGCTCCGACCCCTACTGATTTTGTGCTTGTTTTGAGCCCCTCTACAACTTTGTAGAAGGGCTCAACTTCATTTGATGCTTCTATGATATACTTGTTTCAATACCTAGCTTTTATGCCATTATCTTGCATGCTAGTTTAGGCCTATTTCCTTTTGTTTTTAGGGGTCCGACCCATACTGGTTTTGTGCTCATTTTGAGCCCCTCTAAAACATTGTAGAAGGGCTCAACCTCATTTGGCCATTGTATATACCACCTCCTTCAAATTTCATCAAGTGTGCCATTTTTGCATGCAATTTTTGACCTATTTGTGTTTGTTTTTGGGACTTCGACCCCTACAGGTTTTAGTCTCTTTTTGACCCCCTTTACATATTTCATGAAGGAAGTTTGGTCATTTGATGTATAGATAGCATGTCTCATGATATAGCATGTTTGGAGCCTACTTTGCATGGATTTTATAGCATGTTTGTATTCTGATTTTGAGGATGTCATCTTCTGAAATTGTGCTTATTTTTATCTCATCTTCAATGTTGTAGAAGAAAGTTTGTCCATTTGGGGTTTGCATATGTCACTTGTCTCAATACTCCTCTTTTGGCCACTAACTTTGCATGCTATTGTTGATCTATCTATGCTTGCATCTTGGCCAAGTTTGTTACTGAAATATACCATATTTGGGACTGCCTTGCTACTGTTCTTGCTGCCATGATCATATTTTGCATGTATAGCATGGCTATAGGCCATTTCGGGGCTTAATTTCACATTTTCGGGATGAATGCATGCTTCGAGTGTCATTTCGAATTGTTTCGGGGCTGTTTTCCCCTTTATTTAAGTGCTGAAATTCCATTGCCATGCTTGCGTATCATTTCCCATGCCATTTGTATCATTTTTGCATTGCCTCGGTTTGGCACGCACTTCGAGGCACCTCATTTTTATCATTCCGGCAGCCTATGTGAGCGTGGCTGAGGCTATCTCATGTTGGCGTAAGCCCAATTTGCATTTTCATGTTTCTACATCATTGCCTCGATTTGCGTGTCCGCGGACACGCGTTTCGAGGCAGCTTTGTTTTTATCCGACGGCAGCCTATGTGAGTGCGGCTGAGGCTCTCTCATGTTGGCGTAAGCCCATCATTGCATTCCGTATGTCATTTCATCCCATTTCATCATCGCCTCGGTTTGCGTGCCCGTATGCACGCATTTCGAGGCACTTCGGTTTTATCTGATTTTGCATCGCATATCATCGCCTCGGTTTGTGTGCCTGTGGGCGCACATTTCGAGGCACTTCGGTTTTATCCGATTTTGCATCGCATATCATCGCCTCGGTTTGTGTGCCTGTGGGCGCACATTTCGAGGCACTTCGGTTTTATCCGATTTTACATCGCATATCATCGCCTCGGTTTGCGTGCCTGTGGGCGCGCATTTCGAGGCAGTTCGGTTTTATCCGATTTTCCCATTTCATCGTCGCCTCGGTTTGCGTGCCCGTGTGCACGCATTTCGAGGCACTCTGTTTTATCCGCTTGGCATTGCGTATGCCTCTGCCTCGGTTTGCGTACCCGTGTGCACGCATTTCAAGACATTCTGCTTTATCCGCTTGGCATTGCGTATGCCTTCGCTTCGGTTTGCGTGCCCGTGTGCACGCATTTTGAGACATTCTGTTTTATCCGATTTGCATTTCATAATTGCCTCGGTTTGCGTGCCAGTGGGCACGCATTTCGAGGCACCTCATTCTTTTCATTCCGGCATCCTATGTGAGTGTGGCTGAGGCCCCCTTCATGTTGGTATAAGCCCATCATTACATTTCGCATGTCATTCCGCATCGCCTCGGTTTGCGTGCCCGTGGACACGCATTTCGAGGCATCTCATTTTCATAGCATCGTACATGCTAGGATTGTATGTTAGTTGCATTTCATGCATATCATGCATATTGGACGGGAAACGAGGCGCGTTTCGCACTCCGAGTGGCGGAGCATGTCTCAATTCCCCAGTCACCGACACTCCAGATCACCCATGATGGAGCTAGGTTTTGTTGTAGCATTCATATGCATTCATCCTATATTAAGTTGTGCAATTCGGCTCCTCGGCCATCATGCATCGAGATGCGTGATTGGTGGCACGAGGATCGAGGCATGCATATATTTGTGAAATACATTGCTATGCCCTTTTCCTGCTCTCTGTTGCAGCAAAACCCAGAAACAGCAACTTTTCGGGACTTGGCACGCATTTCGAGAAAAATTGCAAACAGAGGCGGATTGGGGCATCCCAGTGGATTTCAGCGCCAAGGCAACCCAACATACATCATCCTTCAGAAGCGAGGCAGTCCCTGGCTTGCGTGCCAGTTTACAGCTTTCTTAGTTAATTTGTCAATTAATTAGGAATTTGTATATTTATTCGGACTGTATATTTCGGACTGTAATGTTCTTTTATTTCGGACTGTATATTTATTCGGACCCTCTGTGCGAGGGCAACAATTGTAATAAGGGTGTGTGAGTGTGATGTATGTCTTCCAACCCCCATTTCTTTCTCTCTTTTATTTACCCGCTTTGGATGGTTAGATATAGGGCATATTTCAATTAGCATACAGTATGACAGCATGTTTGCATCATTCATCTGTTTTGCACGCACCGGGCTCGGCGCATCATACAAACTGCATCTGTATTTCAATTCCAAGTTGGATACTTGATAGCTGTAGCATTTCACATGCCATCTTTAGAATAGCCGAGCCTGCTATAGTTGCATTTTGCATGTGTTGCATTAGGCAATTCTGTATATTTTAGGATCATGCATGATTTCTAATCAGTTTTCTGTTTTGGCTTGGAGTACTCGGTAAGTTTTACGCTTTAGCATCCTTGCATGCGTGTGAGTGTTGCCATGATAGCATGCTTACCATGAGGCTAAATGCTTATGTGATATAACTGCCTTGAATGCCTGTGGGTGGAGGTTGAGTTATCTGAATTGGGACAATTCATCAACTGTTTGTTTTAAGCCCACTAGATAGTGGCAAAATCACTGTTTTTCTAAGCCCACCTGAGAGTGGCAAATTCGCATCTTAGCCTACTTGCGGGTAGCACCATCAAACCATTTTCAAACAAACAAACATGAAATGTTTTGTTCCAATTCAGACGACCCAGTCTATACTTGTTTGCTGCGAGCATCACATAGTAACCTAGGCTAATAATCGGAATAAGAGCATACAATGTTTTCAAAAACAGATGTCATGGTTAGTAGAGGCCGGTCTTTGACCGGGCGAGAGGGGGTGCTCACGATGTGACCTTCCCTAATCGTACCCAAGTTCCCGAGCCAACTTTGGTGATGACGGACACGTGGCCTTTTGGCACCGAGTCAGGGTTTCCTAAATTTCCCAAAAATAAAATATTTAGGTGGCGACTCTGTTATCTGGCAAAGCAGTCCATGTTTGGCACTTCTTTCAAAAATCTGTTTTCTCAAAACGATTTGCCGGATTTGGACTCTTTGGTTCGAGATTTGGAACCGCAACAAAAATCGAGTCCGAACTGTAGCGAGGTCCCCCGCGGGCGTTGTTACAGTTTCTGGCGACTCTGCTGGGGAGTTAGAGAACTTGACTCAAACTCATGATATCTGTTTTTGACTACACTTGTATGTTTCTTTGCATTGCATTTGCATTGGTGCGCCTAGGACACCGTGTTTGCCATATGCCATTCCCGAACGATTTGCCGGAGGCTTGTCTTGTCAAGTCATGTCCGTAAGGCTGATCGGCTCTGGGCTCTGACAGCATGGGAACACAAACCCCGGTTTTACCGGGGCACCCTTTTTGACCATTCGACCTAGTGCATATTCGGATCCATAGTGACCATTCCAAACTAGGACAGGTTGCTTACCCGTTTATAGGTTGTTTGAAGCCGCTGCGTGCGTAGTGAAACCCTAGCTCCTGACAAAATAGGACAGGGAAACCCTACCCCCAACATAGGGGTGTTTTGGCTCTCACTTATCTGTTATGTGCTTGTTAGAGTGTGCCTCTACAGGGAATGCATGTATCAGTATGAGTTTGGGCATCAGGCCTGCGGGCATCAGTTTTTGAATTTGGAAATCAGGCCTGTGGGCATTATTCAGTATTTGGGAATCAGTTGTCCGCGGATATCAGATTCAGTTTATCAGAACAGTGATACAGGAATATTGACCAGTATTTGAGGACAGTGTATAGCCAGCTTACCAACTGTGTGTTGTTGTATACCCGACTGTGTGTGGTGTATTCAATTTAAGCCGTTATGCTGCCCGTTTTATTTCTGGTTATTTATTTCTTTTTCGCTTTATTTATCTTTTTGCTAGGGGACCGTTTGTAGCACAATTGCTTCCGAACCCGTCGATACCCCCCAAGCAATCTGGACACGAGGTCGCCGACTCAACCGATCCGAGGATCTAGTTGACGGACATCCAGTGTTTCACTCACTACCCCCTGTTATCAGAAGGAGACCGAGAAGGCACAGTATATCAGAGCACAGATCACCAGAACGGCAGTCTACTATAGTGTCAGATAGTCGGGTTGAGCTTCCTGTTTCTGCTATAGAGATACGCCTGCCGGTTCTTCAAATGGAACAACAGAATACAGCTATGGAGGCGATGATGCACCAGATGACTGAAAGCATGAAGCAAATGCAAGACGATGCTATCCGCCAGGCGGAATTTTCCAGACAACAGGCCGCTGTCATGGCCCAACAGTCTGAGTTGATCACCAGATTACAACAGCAGAACGCAGCGTCTGCCTCAAATCAGGCTCCTCCTCCACCCGGGGCCCCATTACCTGAACAACTACCTGCTGGCCAGAATGCCCCTCCAAACCCGCAAAATGCCCAGGCTGCCCAGAATACCCTCCCGAATCAACAGAACATTCTGCCAAACCCCCCAAATATTCAAGAGGACACGGGTCTTCCAACGGGGCTGGCTCCGCCCCCGCTTCTACCACAACTGTCCAAAAACATTACACCTAATCACCCGGACTCTCCATTTGAGTTCGAGGTAGACCAGACAGCTCTGAAATTGAGCAAGTTGGAAAAACTCTTCAAGAAGTCGCAGGGGGTGAAGGCCATCCCAGATATTGAAGATGGCTATACTGACGTGGCCGTGACATTGCCGGATAGATTTAAGATGCCCCAGATCGATCGCTTTGATGGATCCGGGGACCCCATGGTCCACCTCCGGCTGTTTTCAGACGTCTTAAGACCAATGGGCCTAACCCGACCGCAAAAGCTTTCTTTGTTCGGTCGAACCCTGTCGGGTGTGGCATCCACTTGGTATTCGAAACTGGAAGATCAGGTGAAAATAAACTGGGATGAGATGGCTGAGGCCTTCCTTGCACAATATTCATACAACACGCAGATCGAGATCACAACTCGTGATCTCGAGACAACGAGGCAGGAGCCCAAGGAATCTTTCTCTGACTTTGTGACCCGGTGGAGGGCGAAGGCATCAATGATGACCTTAAGGCCAACAGACAGAGATCAAATACGGATGATTGTGCGCAATCTCCAGCCGGCATTAATGAAGAAGATGATTGTAGTTCCCTTCCCCACTTTCGCCGATCTGCATGATATGGGGATGCAAATAGAGGATGCGATGAAGCAAGGTCTGTTTGACCAAGATCGGGATCAACCCCGGAGAACATTTAACCGGAATACCAATGTAGGCCCGAGTGGCTCTTCCAATACCAGAACTTCAGAGGTCGGAATGGTCACCACCAATCCCACTCCCCAACCAAGGTCCGCAGCGGCCACACCTTTTTCTGATGCCTCTGAGAGCAGTAATCAAGCCCCAAGATACCAACCCAGGGGTCAACGAACCTTCTCCCCACTCTATATGCCTTTGTCTAAAGTCCTCGGGGTTCTAGTCAGAAAGGGGCACCTGAAACCCTTGGAACCGAGGCCTCTACCGAATCCACTCCCCCCTTCCCACAACCCAGCCAAATATTGCCAATACCACCAACAGCATGGTCATGACACCGACCAATGCTACAGGCTGCGTCATGAGGTTCAAGATCTCATTGACAAAAACATCATTCTACCTCCCCAAGGACCCAACGTTACAAACAACCCACTCCCCAAACACAACCAAGATCCACCAAAAAGAGTCAACCTCATCCACACTGGGGTCGCTTCATATGATCCCAGTATCTATATCACTCCCTCCCACCTACCCAAGCCAGAGGTGATCCTCCCTGATAGCACGGACTTGTGCATGATGGACACCTCCACACCCCAACCTGAGCTAAAGGTGGTGACCACCGAGGATGGAACGGGGCAGGCTTCTGAGGAGAGCAAAACAGTTGAGTCTGGGGTGGAGCAAACTGAGAATTTAGCTGGCAGAGCTTATGATCCGAGTGGGTATATTTTGTCAGTAAGCCAACCAAAGCTGAATGCGGGATTGTCGGAACAGGCTGAGTTGTGTATGATCCGGGGGGACAAGCTTGAATCAGCGAGGGATGATCTAACTGCGGTGGAGGAGGACTTTGCCAATTTCCAGCTCTTCAACGATCAGGAACCAAGAGATGCATCAATCAACTGGTACGAATACGAGGAGTCGGCAGAAGCCATTGGGTGGTTGGATGATCAGCCGGATGTTGTGGAGTTTCAGTCAGGACAACGCCCAGCAGGGGCAAAAGTACCATTTGTGGCCGGAAGGGCCGAAAATCAGATTGAATTGCCGGAGGGCGCCGGTACGAAGAATTTCGCTCAGGAACAAAACATTTTGAAAACCGCACAGTTGTTGTCGGAGGAACAAGGAAAAAGATGGGATTCTGAGAGAGCCCGAAAAGCAAAGAACCATGAGGAAGTTGAGAGTGCTGCGAGCACGAAAATTGAACATGCTGTGAGCATGAGGGAGGAAAATGCTGAGAGCATAAACAAGCCGGAACCAGACAGGTGTTTGCTAGATGCTGGTGGAATGTGGTGGGAAGATGATGACTTGTATCTCGCCCACACAGACGAAGACTGGGCAGGTGGCCAACCAGACAGTACCTGGTACCTCGAAGAGGTGGACCATATGACGAGAAGTGGGCGGTATTTCAAGCCCCCACACCTTGATCAACCCGAGGCATCAGGGAAAGATAAGGAGGCAGAGAAACAGAAAGAGAAACAAGTTGAAGAAGAGGCTGTACTGAAGCAGCTAAAGAAAATACAAGCAGACATCTCCATCTGGGGACTGCTTATGGCTTCGAGGGTGCACCGGCAGGCTGTCTTATCTGCCATGGACAGAGCCAAGCTTTCCATTGAAACTACGCCAGAACAGTTAGTTGGGTTGGTCTTTCCGGGAGGAGGTTCCCCGGCGTTGACTTTTTCAGACAAGGAATTGCCGCCCGAGGGCGTAGATCACAACAAACCTCTCTACATCTCTGTAGAATGCAGAGACAAATGGATTCCGGTGGTACTCGTTGATACCGGGTCCGCCATCAACGTCTGCCCAGCCAGGACGGCATATGCGATTGGGTTAAAGCCTGCGGACTTCACACCGACTACTCAAGTAATCAGAGCCTACGACAATACAAGCAGGGATGTCTTGGGAACAGTAAAAATCCAAACCAAGATCGGGCCTGGACAACACGAAGTGGATTTTCATGTCTTGGAGGTCCCTGCATCTTTCAACATGCTTTTGGGGCGACCCTGGTTGCATCAGGTGAAGGCCGTCTCATCTACTCTACATCAAATGGTGAAGTACCCCTACGGAAAGGGAGTAGCCATTGTTTTTGGGAATTCGTCAATCCATCCCCCTCCGGAGGTATCTACGCCAGTCCTTGAGATTGAACACGGCATGGAGGACATGTTCATATCGGGATTTACTTTGGCTGAGGCCCGGGTAGTACAGAATATCATGGCTGTGAATGAGGGTTTGTATGTCAGCGCTCAAGCCGTATACCTCATGAACAAGCTACAGCATATCCCTGGGATGGGATTGGGAAGAAGCGGCCGGAAAAGCGTCGCAGCATTGGCCGAAGTGCCACATAATCCACATACCTTTGGCTTGGGTTATCTGCCCACCAAAGAAGATTGGACGAGGAAAGCAAAGGAAATGGCCGGCAGAGCCAGAGCGAAGCAGGCTGGGAAGCCTTTTGATCTAATGCACAGGCCCATCTGGGGTACCCTGAACGGACGCTTTGTCCGGGAGGGGGAAGATTTTCCATTCTGTGACTTCCCAGAGCCATGGTTAAACGCGGAGAGAAAGCGCGTACCAGGCTTCGAAATCTTCTTCGACCTGCAACTATCCGGGGATGACGTCGCCGCAGAGCGGACAGACCCAACAACTGAGGTTGAGCAGAATAAGGCAGAGGAGCCTGAGGGCACTGAATTGGAAATGAGGGTAGCACTGGCAAGTCTCCTCTCTGATCCTCTGATCGACCAAGATTGCTTGGGGAATAACGCCATGGTTTCCATGATTGGAGATGAAATGGCCGTGAGCCAACCAGCAGCTATTTTGGACGCATCAATCGCACCCTCCCTCACTTGGCAGTATGAGGAGGGATTCCTATCCAGCAGCACCGGGTCAGGTAGTGAGCCGGAGTCTGATTCCACCGAGTCCTGTGAGTCGGAATCAGGTTCCAGCTCGACTGAGTCTGAGTCTGGTACTCCTGGGGGTGTCAACCCGGATGCCACAGTCCTGTCCATGTCGTCTTTTTCCTTTTCTTTTGAGTCTGTTGTAACAGAAGATTTGGACGATTTGGATGAACTTAATGAGAATGAGGTGAATGTGGTTTCCAAGTACTTTTCTGTGCCCCTAATTTATTGCTTAAATCAGGACTTTCAAAATTTTGATCAAAACGACGAGGACGAAGTTCCTCCGGTTTTACAACGACTAATTGAGCAAGAGCAAGAGAGGTTTGTTAAACCCTTAATGGATGAAATCACTTTTGTGAATATTGGTACTGAGGAGGACCCGCGGCTGGTCCAGATCGGGTCCACGCTGTCTTCAGAGGAACGCGAGCGCTTGGTCGCTTTATTAAAAGATTTCAAAGATGTTTTCGCGTGGTCCTACGAAGACATGCCTGGGATCGATCCTGAGATTGTACAGCATCGGATCCCCCTTGACCCCGAGGCCCGACCTGTCAAACAGAAGCTCAGAAGGATCCGCCCGGATTGGGCTCTTAAGATCAAGGAAGAGGTCACCAAGCAAATTGACGCAGGCTTCCTGCTAGTCTCTGAATATCCGACTTGGTTGGCCAATATTGTTCCGGTGCCAAAGAAAGATGGCAAGATCCGGGTGTGCGTAGACTTCAGGGATTTAAACCGAGCCAGTCCGAAGGACGATTTTCCCCTACCGCACATCGATGAGTTAGTGGACTTCACAGCAGGGCACGCTTTGCTCTCATTCATGGATGGCTTCTCAGGGTATAATCAAATAGTGATGGCACCCGAAGACCGGGAAAAGACTGCATTCACCACCCCGTGGGGGACATACTGCTACCGGGTAATGCCGTTTGGGTTGAAGAACGCTGGAGCTACTTACCAACGGGCCGCGACCACAATACTACATGATATGATCCACAAGGAGGTTGAGGTGTATGTGGACGACATGATTGTCAAGTCCAAGGAAAGAGAGGGCCACTACACCGCCTTGCGCAAGTTTTTCCAAAGGATCAGAGAATTCAGGTTGCGGTTAAACCCTCAGAAATGTACATTTGGTGTTACAGCGGGAAAAATGCTGGGGTTTCTGATTACGCAAAGGGGCATCGAGGTCGACCCTTCCAAAATTAAGGCCATCTTAGAAATGCCACCACCAAGGACTGAAAAGGAGGTGCGCGGCTTTCTGGGTAAAGTGCAATTCATAAGACGGTTTATCTCAAAATTAACCTTGACTTGTGAATCACTTTTTGGTCTCCTGAAGAAAGGAAAGAAGTTCCAATGGGACGGCCGATGTCAAGCTGCATTTGAACAGATTAAAGAGTATCTACAGAACCCGCCCGTTTTATCACCACCAGAACCGGGGAAACCGTTGATTTTGTATCTGTCAGTGACTGAAACCACAATGGGCTGCATGCTTGCACAAGAATCAGAAGATAAGGTGGAAAAAGCCATCTATTATTTGAGCAAGAAAATGCTCGAATATGAGACCCGATATACACCACTGGAAAAGGCTTGCTTAGCTCTGGTATGGGCTACCAGGAAGCTGCGGCACTACCTGTTAGCTCACTCTGTAATGTTGGTTTCACGTCTCGATCCCATCAAATATCTTTTCGAGAAACCAGCGCTTACGGGTAGGCTAGCTCGTTGGTTGCTGTTGCTCTCCGAATTTGATCTTACATATGTGACGCGCAAGTCAGTGAAAGGAAGAGCAGTGGCAGAGTTCCTTGCCGACCACCCGGTCGAGGGGGATGAAGCAGTTGAGTATCTATTCCCAGATGAAACAATTCTGCATATCGACGAAGAAACTTGGACAATGTACTTTGACGGAGCGTCAAATCAACATGGGTATGGGATAGGAGTGTTGCTGATAGCACCCGACAATTCCCGTATCCCTCTAGCCTTCAAACTCCGGTTCAGAGTCTCAAACAATGAAGCAGAATATGAGGCGTGCATCGCTGGTTTAGAAGCAGCCCTGGAACTAGGGGCAAGACGGCTGGACGTCATTGGGGACTCGAATCTTGTTGTGTCTCAAGCTAAAGGAGACTGGAAAGTAAAAGAAGAAAATATGATAATGTATCACCGGACCTTGGACTTGCTGATTCCTCGGTTTGAGAAGTTAAGTTTCACTCATCTACTAAGAGAGAACAACAAGTTCGCAGATTCATTAGCAACTCTATCATCTATGATAGACATCCCGTGTGGAGTCCGAATGCGTCCAGTCATCATCGACCAGAAATTTGTACCTGCTTATGAGACGATTGCAACCATAGATGAAGTTCAGGACGAACACCCCTGGTACTACGATATCTGGAATTTCTTGGAGAAAGAGGCATACCCGCCAGGGGTAAATGCCAAAGACAAGAGGGCAATCCGAAGAATGTCGGTTCAGTTCATCATCTGTGGGGGTAAACTGTATAGAAGAGGTCATCTGGGAATGCATAAACTGTGTGTTGATGCTGAAGAGTCCAAACGACTGATGGAAGCCATCCACGGGGGTGAATGTGGCGCACATATGAATGGGGTGATGTTGGCTAGGAAGATCCTTAGACAAGGTTATTACTGGTCTACCATGGAGGAGGATTGTATCGGTTTCGTCAGGCGATGCCACAAATGCCAGATTCATGCAAATCGTATGAACATTCCGCCGTCAAAGCTGTACAACATGACTTCACCATGGCCTTTTTCTGTCTGGGGAATTGATGTAATTGGAGCTGTTACGCCAAAGGGGTCGAACGGGCATGAGTTCATCTTGGTAGCGATAGATTATTTCACAAAGTGGGTTGAGGCCCAATCTTATGCAGTGTTGAAGGCTTCACACGTCGCGAAATTCATCAGAAACAACATCATCTGTCGCTACGGAGTCCCAAATGAAATAGTCTCTGACAATGGTTCCCACTTCAAGAAGGAGGTGATTGATTTGTTGGAAAAATACAATGTGGCTTTTCACAAGTCATCTACTTACCGGCCACAAACCAACGGAGCAGTTGAGGCCGCCAACAAGAACATCAAGCGCATACTACAGAAGATGGTGGAAACCTATCGGGATTGGCCAGATAAGCTGCCGTTTGCTCTGTGGGGCTACAGGACTTCGATCAGAACTTCAACTGGGGCGACTCCGTATTCATTAGTTTATGGGATGGAGGCCGTTCTACCTATTGAGATTGAGGTTCCGTCATTACGAGTATTGGCCGAGTGCCAGATAGCCGAAGCGGATTGGCAGCAAAACAGATTTGAGGAACTCATGCTTTTCGATGAAAGAAGGTTGAAAGCACTGTACCACGTCCAAGGCTATCAACGCAGAATCGCCCGGGCTTTCAACAAGAAGGTTAAGTCCAGGAATTTAAAAGAAGGAGATTTGGTGCTCAAGGACAACCGAGCTCCCATCCACGACCCAAGGGGCAAGTTCAGACCTAATTGGACTGGTCCTTACATCATCAAGTCAATCTGGTCAGGTGGAGCTGTGGTTCTGATGGATCTAGATGGCTTAGAGTTTTCCCAACCGATCAATATGGACAAGTTGAAGAAATACTACCCCTGAGAGGCTCGCTAGGCCGAAAACCCGAAAGGGCGACCTAGGCAAAACTCAAAGCACAAAAATTTGAAATTATAAAAACTGAGCTCGCAAGGTTGAAAACCCGCAAAGGGCGGCTTTGGCAAAAGTTAGAGCGCAAAAGGAGAGCAAAAATACCCGAGCGAACCTAAGCCTGAACTACGTAAGGCTTGATTCCCATCTTTGGGATACGTAGGCAGCTTCATCTTGAAGTTCAGTCACAATCTTTTCCCCGATCAACCTTGTCCATTTTGATCATCTCAGTCATCTTTATTCATCAGCATTTGTTGTGATCTCCGGTACAGTGCTATTCAAACTAGGGGCAACTTTCCGTTGCGATGAAGTGCTGCGGCATCATTCAAACTAGGGGCAACTTTCCAGTTGCTAGGATTCGGGATTGTGCATCTCAGTGACAGATCTCAGGCGTGTCCAGTTCTGATCCATATCGAAAATAGTTTTGAAAAGTTTTAATAAGAGTTAACTTTGTTCAAATTAATCTTTTTACAACTAGGACCATTTTTGGACCAAAGCGGAAAATTTTCAGTACCACAACCTTCAATCTCATTGATTTCAAAACAGAGTTCTCTCGCTCTTGCATACAATTGAAGTTGCTTCTTATTACATTCATAACGAAAACTTGAAAGTACTAATAAAGCAATAAATCTGGGGCACAGTCCAGTCAGATGTCCCTGCGCCCCCTTCCAGAGCTAGTCGAAGCTTCAGATGCCAACTTGGGCCCAACTTGTGCTTCTTCATTGAGCCAATCCCAGCACTCATCAGACAACGTGCAATTGAAAGCAAGGGCAGGGGCCAGGAGCTCTCTGGTCCTTCAAGCTGTAATAGGCCGGGCAAGATCTGCACCTCGGACTGGGAATGTAGCTGGATACTCTATCCCCTCCAAAGGGCAAGTCTGATCATGGCCGAACTGGCGCAGAATACGGAATGGGAAGTAGAATACGCAATAAGTCAAGCCGATCAGTCGGACCCCGACCTGCCGAGACATGTTATAGCTCATTGCCGGGAGATTGAGCCAGGGGCAGCGCCACGCAATGCGATCTGCCGACAAGTTGCACATCCATTCAAACCACCAGCTCCCATCAGGAGCATTGACTAGGTGTTGCCGAAAGAAGTAGCTGCGGGCTGAATAAGCAGGGCAAGAGTCCACAACTTGCAACTTATCCATCAACCATATCTGGGGAGGGATGAAAAATGAGAGATTAAAGAATAGAGAGATGTGCGATGAGAGAAAAGTGAGATAGGGGTTTTGTGAGAAAAATCGAGCCCGAGGGCCGAGTGATGTGAGTGAACATACATGTGAGCTTGGATGGGAAACATTACCTGTAGCAGTAGTGGACTCCCTGCAAATCTGGTTGTCTCCCGGCAGTAGAAGGCATCCAGGCCTATCAATTTTGGATACATTCCATTCTCCAGGTAGTCCATCCAAAGTACATCGTGTTATGTTTTTGCTTATCGAGTTGTTGTTTTTGCTTATTGAGTTGTAAGTTTTGTCGAGCTGTCGCATTTTGTGTTTTGAGTTGTTACCTTTTGATTACACAATTTTGTTAAGTCTTGTCGATTGAGTCGTTAACATTGTTGTATTTTGTTTATCGAGTTGTAAACTTGCTAAGATTCTGTTTTATTTCTTAGTGAGTCAATTTGTTTTTATTTATTGCGTCGGTTCACTACCTGACCCGGTAATACATGAGGCACATTTTCATTCAATTCCACTTGGTGCAAAATAATGCGATGTGATGCTAAGAATTTCAAATACAATATCTTTTCAAAAGCTGTTTCATTTCATCATGTTTTACAACAAAGTAAAGGTACAAGTTTTACAGAAAATAAAACTGCCTAACAATGTGCAAAGTGCTACAAACTACTAGCTAAAAAGTAGAATAAAGCAGGAAATAACATCAGTGCCCTCGGGAGCGGGAATGGGGAGGCCCTCTCATCCTCTTCTGCGGGATAATCTCTACCTCATCACCACCATTTGGATCGGAGCTGTCGTCCTCTGGATCCCCCTCAGGCTCGTCTCCACTCCCGGAACCAAGACCGGAGCCTCCCCCTCCAGGAGATGTGTCTGACACATGATCTGCGACCTCCTCCTCGTCATCCTCAACAATGGGTGCCCTGCGTCTGCGAGACGACCCTCCTCCTCGAGCTCCTCGGTGAGGCCGAGATGGCCCAGCTCCTCGAGGCCCAGTACCTCTACCTCTCTGAAAAGGCCCGGGAGGCCCACCTTGTGTCGAAGCATAGACTGGAGGCATCTGAAAATGCAAAGTGCAATACATCAGTCCAAACATAAAAAGCAGGTGCAAGTGCAGTATGGGAGTGGGGTGTGTGCCAGATGTGTTCTACACAGCCTACCAGTGCAATGGAATGTTTAAAGCCAGAGCATTAACAGAAATATGATAAATGCAAGAAAGATGAAGGGTACCTGGAAGCCCATGATGGACATCTGTGCCTCTCTGCGCAGGACCATCCCCTCGAGTGAGGCCACCACTCCGAGCATCTGATCTATGTAATCCCGAGGTGGCTGCAGATACAAGCTCAATTCATCAATTAAAAAGCAACTGTCAAAATGTCTGTGTGACAAATGAAGAATGGTAGAACATACCGGTGGTGAGTCAGGATCACTGACGTATCTGTGACCAGGCGTCGGAGGCTCCATAGGGATCGGAATCGGGGAGGTAGCCCCATACTGCCAACACGTCAACTCAGTCGGCATCTCTGGCCATCCAGGGTGATCAAGAGTCGGAGGGATCGGAGGAATCGAACTGCCTCTACCTCTAGATGTGCCAGCCCCTGCTAGAAGAAGGGATGTCTGTAGCACGAGCGTGACTCGAAGATGGTGCACCAGTGGGCCTCCGTGCCGGAGCCCGTACTCCCGTCAAGGGGGGCATCAAATATATACGGCGGTAGGTGGCGTAGCTCCCCTCAAGGAGATGTAATAAAGCATCACTGCCCTGCATAGCACTACTGACCTCCTCAGGAGATAATCTATCAGCAGTCCGCATGGTGTCTGGAGGCACAGCAGGAGGGTCCTGAGAATTCCCCCCCCCCCATAGCTGGCGCTGGAAGCGTTCCCCCAGGAACCAAACTCTACCCACTGGTCCCTCGAGCAGGAACCTATACTGGGAACTAGTCGACCCTCCGGGTACTGATCCTCGAGGTCATCGCCGAAGATTGCCCAAGGCTGCCAAGTGATCTGCGGATAACCAGTGCATAAGTCAATCAGAAATCAGAACGTACAAAGCAGATCAAAGATGAAAATGGAGAAAGAACTGAGAGTTCTAAAATACCTCTGTCGCTCGAACAGTGTCGAAGTACTGCCGCAGAGAGAAGAGAGTCTCTCGAGGCCTCGGTAAGTGCTCGCCCTCAAACATCAGTGAATACGGGGTCATAGGAGGTCCTGTCACCTCCATCTCCGGGGCTAATGTGGGAAAATATGCATATACCCATAGCTGAGAAAAGCAGTGCGGGATGTGAATACAAGGTGCTAAAGGCAGAATACAGAGTGCAAAGTGCGCCGTGTGTGCAGTGAACAAGTAATGAGAAGCAAAAATGTAAATCAAAAGGACAGAATGTACCTCCCAGGTTCTCCAGTAGCCGCCGAGTAAATCTCCCCGCCCCGCGAGAGACTGCGCTCATGTAGCAATAAAGGGTAGGCCAGGCCAGCGCCACCCCCAATCATACTGACCGACCTGTGATAGGTCTACCAGAGCACTCAGGAGATATAATCCTACCATGTTCCCTCTATCAGCGAACAAGGTGGTGCCGAGGAGATACATGAGAAAACCGCGGGCATACTGCTCCGCCTCCTCAGGAGTACCCGGCTCCATCTGTGGCCGCCGGAAGTGCAAAGCAAACCAGGAGTATCGGACTCTCCCCGAACCTCTGTCTACAGGCGGGTGTGGTCCCCAATAGGTGCATCCAAGCAGCCTCCCACTGGCCCATATCCTCGTCATAGGGAATAGGTATACCGCCATACGTCTAGGCCGGTGAGTATAGCGAAGTCCAGCGGGGTCATGGTCATATCCCCGGCCGCAGAAAAATGGAAAGAATTGGTGGTGTCCCACCATCTCTCCGCCAGAGCAGCAAAAAGAGTCCTACTGATGAGGCAATGAGATAACCCTCTGCAGAATGACCCGAATCCTGCAAAGTCAACCAAGCCCCGGACAGCTTCCGGAAGCTCAAAATACCACTCCCTCGCGGTGACGGAGCCATACCCTCGCACTGTGCGAGAGTGAACCTGCATTTAGAATAAATGCGTAGATCGGCAAATGAAGTAAAAATGAGCTGTGTGCAAATGAAGTAAAAATGAGCTGTGTGCAAATGAAGTGAAAATGAGCTGTGTGCAAATAAAGTGTTTTGGCTGCGTGTTCGAATTTCAGAGAATCAGTGGGCTGTGTGTTCGCTTCAAATTGGGACTGTGTGTTCTACTCAACATCAGTGGGCTGTGTGTTCGCTTCAAATTGGGACTGTGTGTTCTACTCAACATCAGTGGGCTGTGTGTTCGCTTCAAATTGGGACTGTGTGTTCTACTCAACATCGGTGGGCTGTGTGTTCACCTCAAATTGGGACTGTGTGTTCTACTCAACATCAGTGGGCTGTGTGTTCGCTTCAAATTGGGACTGTGTGTTCTACTCAACATCAGTGGGCTGTGTGTTCGCTTCAAATTGGGACTGTGTGTTCTACTCAACATCAGTGGGCTGTGTGTTCGCTTCAAATTGGGACTGTGTGTTCTACTCAACATCAGTGGGCTGTGTGTTCGCTTCAAATTGGGACTGTGTGTTCTACTCAACATCAGTGGGCTGTGTGTTCGCTTCAAATTGGGACTGTGTGTTCTACTCAACATCAGTGGGCTGTGTGTTCGCTTCAAAATTGGGACTGTGTGTGTTCTACTCAACATCAGTGGGCTGTGTGTTCACCTCAAAATTGGGACTGTGTATTCTACTCAACATCAGTGGGCTGTGTGTTCGCTTCAAATTGGGACTGTGTGTTCT
>CM069909.1:8120198-8159198 GCA_036172215.1 Camellia granthamiana
AAATTGAAAATTTCTTTGATAAAAAATTAATTTTAAACTAAAACAAATTGTTTGATATGTATAATATTAAATTTAAAATTTAAAATTTATTATTTTTAATTTAAAATTGTGATAGTGAGTTGGTGGTGGTAGTGGTGGAGATAGAGAGAGAATGATTATAGTGATAGTGGAGAGGCAATATAGTAGAGATAAAAAGAGAGGTGATAGTGGTGGTGTAAGGATGGTAGTGTTGAATAGTGGTGATGATTATGAGAACAATGACAACAGAGGTAAAAGGTTGTAGTAGTAGTTGTTGTGATGGTAGTAATAGTAGTAGCTAAAAGTTTGCGGAAAAATAATTTATTTTGAATTTTTTTTTTCAAAGAAATACCACTTGATTACACAATCTAAAATACACCAATCCAAGCATTTGATAATACCTCACAAAGCGATCCAAGTGTCTCGCCTCCAAAGTGATTCACCTTGCACCCTCTTAAATTTATTTTTGTGTATATTTTTCTACAGACCTTAAAAATTCTGATGGCCAATTTTTGTATCAAATACATCTGATAAATATACACAACACATGATAGAGTTTGCATGTAGGTGGGATCCTTAGGGATCTCTATCTTTTAGTTGTGGAGATAAAATAAAAGATGTATCTTTCATCTTAAATATGCAGGATACAACTTATCCAATTTTTCATTAATTATCTTTTAAATAGATAATATAGAACTTCCACTAATTACAATAATGTCCATCAACACATTACAATTAAATCCCTAAAAGTAGAGAATTACAAGTGAGACCCTTTCTTACAATTAGTCACAAATTTCCTTCCACCAAACTATATTCCACATGAGCTACTAGGTATGGACAAATTTATCACTATCAAAAAATCCTAACTCATGTAACCGAATTCTAAATTTTTCCTTTTTCTAATTGGACCCCAAAAGCATTTTTCAAAAATAGTACTTTTGTAATTATATATGTATAGAAATATTTATATGAAAAAGTAAACGGCCAGTTTTCTTTTGGTCCAATGTTAATAGGAAAAATTGCTTGAATATACTTTCTCACTTTGAGAATGGTGGATTCCATATTAAGCACCTACATAAATCAATTACCACTCATATAACCTAACATGTCTGTATAAAGCCTTTCGTTCGGCGTCACCGATTGACAATATTAAAGTTAAATGAATAGTCAATTAATTTATACAAGCCTCTCAGGTCAAAGGAAAATAAGTGTATTGTAATAGAACTACCTTTTAAACTGACAGTGATCATTCCATAGGTGTTCTCAAAACCGATCATGTTCAGTGCATGTACTTATTGCATAACACCCACATATTTGCTTAAGGTTACTACCTCAATGATGGAGTTAATCATTCTATCATATAGCAACAAAACAAGTGTAGGCCATAGCAGCAAAACAGCAAAACAGGTGTTCCCAACTTTATTAGCATCTCCCCTTCATTAAGCCATCTGGTCTCTTTGAACCCTGCAACATATTGCAAATATGTGAGGTCACACCAGAGTCTACACACCAAGCATTAGGAGGACCAATCAATAAATTGGTTTCAATAACAAACAAATTTAACATAACTTTCGAAGGTTTGTCCTTTTTCAGTGTTGCCAAATAATGACGACAGTTTCTCTTCCAATGGCCAGGCTTTCCGCAATGGAAACAATTTCCTTTGCTTTCCGTTTTATCTATACCCTTTTTAAAAACACCTTGTGTTTTTCCAGGGAACTTAAAACCCATAGATTCTTTATTAAAATTATTCTTGCCCTTAGGCTTGAATTTTCTAGGACTTTCCTTCTCATTCATCATCACAGTGGGTTGGCTCTTTTTAATAAGATCCTTTGCTACTTGCAACATATTGAGCAGCTCTGATGGTGTAACAATCTTATTCATATTGTATTTAAAAATAAACTGATTATAAGAATCTGGTAAAGATGAAAGGATCGTATCAATTTTAGTTTCACCATCAATATCTGCACCCAAAGTTTCCAGTATGTTAATGAAAGATATCATTTTCAGAACATGTTCTCGTACTGGAGTACCTTCCACCATTTTGGTGGACATCAAACCTTTCATGGCAATTTGGCGTGCATTTCTACTCTGTTCTCCAAACATTTCTTTCAAATTCACCATCATGTCTTTTGTAGTAGGAACACCCTCATGCTGCTTTTGCAACATCATCCGCCTCATGCCACTTCCTAGTGGCTTCACATTGTTCATCAGTGGCATCTACCCCAGGGAGGGCAGGTGGATCAGTGGTTAGGACATGGTTCAGTTTTTCAGCAGTGAGGACAATTGTTAAATTTTTCTTCCAGTCCACATAGTTTGGTCCAATCAAACGATTATCATCAAGAATTTTGGACAAAGGATTAAAGTTGGTCATTTTTAACTACATATGTTAAAAATTAAAACATGCGTCAGAAGAATATAAGTATTGCATTGTATATAAATCCATAGGATGCGAGATTTTGAATCTACTATGGTAATGCTCACTAGAATTTTTATTCAAACAATTTATAACCCCACAAATATAACACTTATATTTAAAACATTCATAGTGAGCATTGGGAAACCAATCCTGCATGTACAAAAAAATTTTTTGAAATAAGTGAACATACCTTAAATGGGTGGGCAGCTACTACCCATCATAATATCATCTCATGTTACCATTTTTTTTTTCTCGTTTAGAAAAAATTAAATTTATTTATGACTCCGAATTTTTCTTTTGGCTCCCAAATCAACTCATATCACACCTTTTGGTTACCATATAGTATTTGTCTAAGTGCAAACCATTGTTTAGATACATAGCATGAACATGTAAGATTATGCCTTCATTTTAGCCGACACTCCTACTAGTCGCACTTATACTTTTCACAAAATAAATAAAACAAACTAATTAATTAAAACCCAACCGATCCTTTTGGTATCATTTGAATCTCAATTAATCAAAATTTTTATTTACCAACAATGGAGGGCCATAGGCATTATTTTTTTTTTCTTAAAATAATCCTATTTAACACTTAATTTTTAAAATGGGGTACCAATAACATTTATAACTAATTTATCCCCATAAATTAGCAAATTAATTTTCATGTCATCATAAGTAACATGAAAACCCAACAATGTATATATATATAAACACGAATATGGTTACATGCCATCAACCGTAAAAATAATTTTCATGAGAAAATCTACAAAGATTTTTATCAACTGAACAACCTCCCACTAACTATGGCATGTCTAAAGCATGACAAAACATTAATTCCACATGATAACATCTCAATGTAATTCAGAAAAGAAAACATGTTAGAATATTTAATCATGGAATTAAAATTCATCAATATAAATAAATCATGTTATTTAAAATAACAATATACTACAAGTTCTAATCATTTAAAAAATCTTAACATGTTGTATACAATATTTAAATAATGCTGCAACATATTTCTATAATTTCTGTAATTTTTTGACGTTTTCTAGAATTATAAGTGATTAATAATTACATAGAAAATCAAAAATAAATATTACAGAATCTGAAAAATACAAAAATTATACCAGTAAAATAAAATTACATAGCAGTAGTCTATTGCAAAAATTTCAAGTCCAGAATCCAAGTCATGCTCCCCCAATAGCAATTTAACGTAAAACTATTGAATTATTAAAAAAAAAAATTTTGTTTTCCATAAAATTATGAAACTTTACCATCTTATAGAAAAATTAATTGCGAGTCCAACAGTATAAGCCAAGCTTCAATCAGAATTATAACGAATAACATAGAAGAAATTAATGTAGTTTTAAATTAAAACCCAAACAAACAGGGTCTTAACAGTCCCACGCCGCATCAGCATGTGGTAGAAGCGGATGATGTCATCACGCGTGTTGGTGACGTTAACGCACGGGTCAACGACACTTTCTTCTTCGTCAATGGCTCCAACCCTCACCAAAAACTATGGGTCCTCAACCGTAGGTCGGAAGTAAATCCATAATATATCGTTTTGAAGGTTTCAAAATAAGGATCTTAAAAATATAATTTTCATAGCATGAAAACCAAACATGTAAAAATAGCATGTAGTTAAAGTTACGAAAAATAAATATAGATATCAATTTTTCTCAAAATTTGGTCTTTCGATTTTTGTAAAATTTTGCAGGTATGATCTATATTATATGAACTATAACATATATAAAATTCAAGATGATCAGATATGGTACGAAAATTATCAATTTTTTTTTTTTTTTTTCCATGAAATTGTAATCATTGATATGTGCATGCCATCAATAAAAAAAAAATCTGGGGTGCAACCTTATCACCGGTTAAACAGTAACCTAGTTTTTTTTTTTTTTTTTTTTTTTTTTCACCGTTTCGGTCCCTTTTCTTTTGTGATTAATGCAAGAAAATATAAATCATATATTCACAAGTTATATAATCAACTATTATGCGAGACAACATTGAATATTCAATATTTTTATCAAACTATGAAAAACGAAAATATAGATTCATGCAATCAAAATGGCGTGGCTCTGATACCAATGAAAGTTTGTGGAAAAATAATTTATTTTGAAAAATATTTTTTCAAAGGAATACCACTTGATTACACAATTTAAAATATCTCAATCCAAACATTTGATAATGCCTCACAAAGCGATCCAAGTGTCTCACCTCCAAAGTGATTCACTTTGCACCTTCTTAAATTTATTTTTGTGTATATTTTTCTACAGACCTTAAAAATTCTGATGGCCAATTTTTGTATCAAATACATCTGATAAATATACACAACACATGATAGAGTTTGCATGTAGATGGGATCCTTAGGGATCTCTATCTTTTAATTGTGGGGATAAAATAGAAGATGTATCTTTCATCTTAAATATGCAGGATACAACTTATCCAATTTTTTATTAATTATCTTTTAAATAGATAATAAAGAATTTTCACTAATTGCAATAATGTCTATCAACACATTACAATTAAATCCCTAAAAGTAGAGAATTACAAGTGAGGCCCTTTCTTACAATTAGTCACAAATTTCCTTCCACCAAACTATATTCCACATGAGCTATTAGGTATGGACAAATTTATCACTATCAAAAAATCCTAACTCATGTAACCGAATTCTAAATTTTTCTTTTTTCTAATTGGACCCCAAAAACATTTTTCAAAAATAGTACTTTTGTAATTATATATGTATAGAAATATTTTGGGCGAATTACACTAATAGTCCCTATATTTGGGGGTCGTGTCACTTTATTCCCTGACTTTTCAATTGTGACACTAACAGTCCCTATAGTTTGGGGCTCGTGTCACTTTGGTCCCTGACTTTTCAATTGTGACACTAACAGTCCCTGAATTTTGAATTTTGTTCCAAATAAGGACAATTGAAGATATCATTACTCAATTTTAAGGATAAAGTCATCAATTTGATAAAATATAAACTAATTTGACAAAAATAAATGTCAAAAAAAATATTTTTGAATTTTTAAGCATTATTTCTACCCACCAAAGACATAATAAGAATTAATTTGGTAAATAAATAAATAAATAAATGCTTAAAAGATTTATTAATTTTGTATAATTTTATCTCTAGTGGGTAGAAATAATGTTTAAAAATTCAAAAATATTTTTTTTGACATTTATTTTTGTCAAATTAGTTTATATTTTATCAAATTGATGACTTTATCCTTAAAATTGAGTAATAGTATCTTCAATTGTCCTTATTTGGAACAAAATTCAAAATTCAGGGTCAAATGTGTCACAATTGAAAAGTCAGGGATCAAAGTGACACGAGCCCCAAACTATAGGGACTGTTAGTGTCACAATTGAAAAGTCAGGGACCAAAGTGACACGACCCCCAAACTATAAGGACTATTGGTGTAATTTGCCCAAATATTTTTGTGAAAAAGTAACCGGCCGGTTTTCTTTTGGTCCAACGTTAATAGGAAAAATTGCTTGAATATATTTTCTCACTTTGAGAATGGCGGATTCCATGTTAAGCACCTATATAAATCAATTACCACTCATATAGCCCAACATGTCCGTATATAGCCTTTGGTTCGGCGTCACCGATTGACAATATCAAAGTTAAATAAATAGTTAATTAATTTATACAAGCCTCTCAGGTTAAAGGAAAATAAATGTACTGTAATAGAACTACCTTTTAAACTGACAGTGATCATTCCATAGGTGTTTTCAAAACCGATCATGTTTAGTGCATGTACTTATTGCATAACACCCACCCATTTGCTTAAGGTCACTACCTCAATGATGGAGTTAATCATTCTATCATATAGCAGCAAAACATGTGTATGCCGTAGTAGTGCGACGCCCAATCAACACCCATAGCCTAGAACATTAATTGAGTCTACAAGACATCGAAAAATCATAACTCCCAGCTTTTGGTTCATTAACCATTAGTATGTTTTTCTAGAATGTTACCCAAGGGACCTTATGTTCACATCATATGTAACATTAAATATAACATTACCCATAATAATATACAAAATGCAAAATAAAATGCCAAGCAATTTTATATAATCAATTAATAAAGTCAATAAATTGGTTTTTGAGGGTACAAATGCTAACAGTAGCGACTGTGGTGGTGCTTGTGGTAACAATACACTGGTGATGAAGATAATGGTTGTAGAAGTGTGTTGGATGGTAGTGGCAGCGGTAGTGGTGGTAATAGCGGTCGTGGAGGCACTAGCAATGATGATGGTGGTGGTAGTGACAGTGATGGCAGTCGTAGCAACTGTTGTGAAATTATAACGGTCTGTGTTAATACTTATATATAAATATTTATAAACTCAATCAAAATTAAGAAAATTTTCTATTACTTAAATTTTTAAAATTTTTAATTTACATTTTAAGAGTCATTTAAATTTTTAAGCGATATCATTTATGGCTATCAAATGAGCTTAATTGATTTTCACTTAAATTCCATTTGTTAGGACATAAAATGTTTTTGTCAAAAATATTTTACTTATTTTTTGTTGTTCGGTTGAACAAAAAGTAAGTAAAACATTTTTTAAGAAAAATATCTTTGCATAAAAATGACTTGCTTTTAAAATTTTCATAAGTTAATTTTTACAATTTGACTCTCACTCACTACCTTTCAACACATTTAGCCTTTTCAAATAAATATTTAATTTATTAAAAAGTCATAAATGACATTTTAGTGAATCCAATATTTTTTTTAAATAATAAAATATTTTTGTTTCAAGTGTCAACCAAACACTTAAAAACAAAAAAAAAATATATTTTTTGTGTAAAATTAATTTACAAGAAAAATATTTTATGTCTAAACAAATGAAACCTTAATATATTTAATTTTAAGTGTTGAATTAAATTATTAAAGATCACCTTAATCATTCTATGATTTGAGAGATTATGTTATCTTAATTTTGTGGACAAACAGCAATTAATTAATGTCATTTTTGCCGTGTTAGAGTTGGCTTGCATTTTCTAAGCTCATTTTAAAAACGTGATTAATTGTGAAATTTTCAGAAAACATGTGCTTTTGACTAAATTTTTTTTATCTATTCTATGTAGATGATGCATGTATTTGACGGAGACAAGACAAGCTAATTGCTACTGGGGCATGGATGATATTAAAAGGAAAAATATTTGGGAGTTTTAATTAAGTACTCTTAATTCACTTTTAATAATATCTCTAAGATTTATATGAAGCGATTTTACAATCTTTTTCTTTCATTTTTAACCACTTCTAATCTTGTATTATTAGGAATGGAATTTGGGGGACAATAATATTACAAACTTGGACTTATCAATCTAAAACTTATTTAGAATTATCTTGTGATTCAAATTTATTTTATATACTAGACTTCATATTACACAAATTTAATTTCAACCATACAATTACCCATCTAGAAAAATCTGAGTGGATAAGTCTGGGATAATAAAATTATTCTTTCTAAAAACTCATCTAAACTAAAAGAATGAAATCGTCATTAGTGACATTAATTTCAGTAGATTGGGAATTTGACACATGATTCATTAATATATTTTTTTAATTGTATGCGTAATTAGATAGTTAAGATTAATATTTTTTAACATGATTAGCAATATGGCACGATTTGAAAACACAAATATTAATAGATTGCGTAAATATTGAATATGCGTAATCCGAATATAACCATCTAACTCATATAAAAATATGTATCAACACATGGACACGAATTCACTATTGACCCGCAAGTAACCCAAATGTAACTTGAACCTGGTAGCCATAGAACCTTAATGTTTTATTTTTAGTCACTGAATTAAATTCTAGTATTAGAAGAAATTGTTTTTGTTTGTAAAGTTTTGTTGAATGTTTGGATATTAATAGATGTTAGTAGTTGAGATTAGATCCATAACGGATTATTCATGAATCTTTAATTTATTTTCATGAATATTGACATATATATTGTGTGAGTGGGTGCTAATGCTTAAACAAATTATCCTTATACATGTGACTTGAAATAATTTTCTTAAAATAATCTGTATAATTTGCTTATTATTATAGTAATTATGTTAAACATATCATTTTCAGGTTAATACGATTATAAGTATATTAGGTCCATATCAAAATAATTGACATATTTAATTAAATAAATTGTATCAATGTTAAGATATTTTGAATATAAACTCCTGTTTACATTACACGAAAATGACACGTTCCCCAACTTAGATTTCAGCATGTGAAATTTATCACTCTCAAATTGGTTAGGATTAATATATAGTTCTCATTAATTCAAGGGTCTATAGTGGGGATAACGGTCAATATGTCTAGGAGATTTATGGAATCTTTTAAATTTCAGAATGTGAAATTTATCACTCTCAAATTGTCTAGGATTAATATATGGTTCTCATTAATTCAAGGGTCTATAGTGGGAATAACGGTCAATATGTCTAGGAGATTTATGAAAGTTTGAAAAATGCTATTCCACATGTTTTGACAGAGAAATGTTGTCCACGAAAATCAATTTTTATAGAACCTGAATTCTTTCTTCTTCTTTATTTTTTTTTTAATATTTTAATTTTTTATAATAAGCAAAAAAAAACCGATTTTTATTGATGTAATTTTTTTCTTTAAAAACAATAATGTTTTTTTCTTTAAAAACACGGGTGGTGTTTGGGAAGAACTTATTGGGGCTTTTTTGGCTAAATTAGCCATATAAGACAAAATAGGCTTTTTTAGCCACAAAAAACAAAACATCACATCCAACCCATAATCATTACACTCCCCTCTCACAAAAAAAGTCAAAAAAGTCAAAAAGCCAAAAAGCCCTTCCCAAACCAAACTTTTAAGCCCAGGCTAAAATAGCCAAAAAAGCCAAAAAGCCAAAAAGCCAACCCACTTCCCAAACGGAGGCTAAAACACCAAAAACTGAAAGCATATTCTAAGAACAGATAGATTCTCTTTGATTGCCAATTACGGTTCGGAAATTGACTATTCTAATTGATTTTTTTATTTTTTTTTACAAAAAGATGTACAAAAAAATAGAAAGAATATTTGATTTTTTTTTCTTCTAGTAATGTTGTTGATTTTTTAATTATTTTTTTACTTCCCAAACAACTCCTGTTGGAAAGGGTTGTTGGGCTTAAATTGGCTATTTCGATAATCTAAAGGGAAAAGTTAGAGATCATGAAAATTTTGTCATGAAAATGATCATAAAAAATTTATGATCCTTGGATTACCTTGATTAGTGTGTGTTGTTTTATTCTAAGTGTAATCCAAGGGTCACGAAAGTTTCATGATTATTTTCATGAAAGGTTTTTCATGATACCTAGTATTACTGTAATCTAAATGATTCATCTTATAACTTTTGCTAAGTAAATCATTTATATAATAAATATAAAAAAATTGGTAACGGTAATATATTATAATAATACATTTGTCTTCAATAAATAAATGAAAATTATAATTTTGAAAATAGATCGTCTATATATATTTTTAGATAATTACACTTTTTACTTATGCAATTTGATTCAAATTTTACTTTACTCCCTATACTTTCAAATTAAACAATTTAATCTCTACACTGTAGGTGTAATTTCAATTTGGTCTTTTTGTCCAAATTGAAGGTTAAAATTAACAATTTGGGACTCTCAAAACATTTTTTCTAAGGTGTACACCTAGACAAAATTAACAAAAATTTAGATGGAGTGACCAAATTAAAAATGGACTTAAAATGTAAAGATCAAATTATTCAAATTGAAACAATATAGAATAAAATAAAATTGAGTCAAACTATAGGGGTGAAAAGTGTAATTAAACCTTCTTTTTTTTTTTTTTTTCTTCTTCTTCTTTTTCTTTAAAAACAAATGTGACTTAATCTTATCACCACCAATATCTAACCATTGAAATTTTTACAAGAATGATTTACTTCAAGAAATTCTATAAAATAAATATTGTGTGGAGAGTTCTGTAAAATACTCATTCACACCAAGATAGTTGATAGTTTCGAATATGGAGTAGAAGAATCATAAAAATTCAAGAGAGAAACAACTACATATTAACAAAATATCAAGATTTACATGATTCGGCGTAAGTCTACATCCACAGACAATCACAAAGAGAAAGATTCTTCTAGCAAAGATAACATATCCTCAAGAGTTACAATAGTGACCAAATAATCTCCCCCAAATAACTAAACTCACCAAGTCCATATACAAGTTTTATCACCAAATCCAAATTCTTTCTACACAAGTCTTACGAGACTAAAATTTCAATCAAAAGACACCAAGCGACCAAATGCTATATCAAAGACCCGTAAGCCTACGAATAAAATCCCTATAGAGGGCTCCATGGAACTGAAAAGTTCTATGAATGGAATTGAAAAGTTCAATTCAATGAATGAAAGTCTCTACATACTTATAGCCAAAGAATTTTTTATAAAGCAAAATAGGTTTCCTTCAATCCAAAACCAATTAGGAAATACTAAATCAAAAACTTTAGAAAGTTCAAACTAAGTCAAATAGGTCTTTCACAAATCTAAACCAATATGAGAGTCAAAACCAAATCAATGTTTAACTATTCACAAATCCTATTTCAACTAACAACCAGAATACCAAATTCAAATCATATTGGGAATAGACATTAAGCTAATAATCTGACAATAAAAACTTTTGAATCAGTAAAATGAGCTCTCAAATTCCCATTTAGATGCAATAGAACATCTCCAATTAGATTATCAACAGGAGTGAATCCAATCTGCTCTACAACGGAGAATAAGTTTCCAATCTTTACAGAGCTAATAAACAACATCAGCAAAGATTCAAAAAAAAAAAAAAAAAAAAAAAGAGTTGCCAAGCAACCAGCAAAAGAAGCACCACACTGACCCCAGTCATCTCAATCAAAATAAAATAAAATGATGGTGCTTGTAGTTGTGGTGACGGATTGATAGTAGTAATAATGGTAGTCTATGGCAATGATCAGTGGCAGAGGGAGTGAGAGATCAGGGGGTCACTGTCCCCCCGGATTTTGAGATTTTTTTTTTTTATTTTGCAAATATAAAGAAAATGTTTTAGATAAAAAAATTACAAAAATATTATTAGAGTGAAATTTCAATGTCCATGATACACTAGTTACAAATAACATTATTTTTATGATATTTCTCGAAAGTAATCGTAAAACTTGCGCGAAATATTTTTGTAAAAATTTTAGATATTTGTTGACACTAAAAATTGTATATTCTCTGTCGATTGTAAATAACAAATGTAGAGAATTGGTCCAGCGGATGCTAGGTTTAAAGACTACGAGTTTCCATAAGTTTACAAGTGAAAATCGAGTGAAGATGAAGTCTAGAATACAGAGCAAGTGACAGAAAGGAAATAGTCAAACAGACAGACGCGGCAGTTGCAGTTTTCTTGTCGATTCGTCAAGTAATGAAGTGGAACATGGCCAAACATGGCCCAGGCGTCAAGCCATAAAGTTAGCATGCAAGGCATACAGGATACGTGTCAAGTTTCCTAGAAGGAGAAAAGCTGCAACAGAGAAGCAGTTACTGGCAGTTGCAGAGATCATGGGCATTGAATGGAAGTAGTTGGCTATGTGATGGGACACATGGCAGCAGAGCAGCAGTGGAGTTTGAAGACCAGCAATATAAAAGCTGGGCATTCGGAGTTAGAAAGAATCTTCAAAACAAATTTACAACCCTTATAGCATTAGGAGTAACTTAACTTAGTTAGTTCTTACTTAGGAGTAATCTATCTGTAGTTCAGTTTCTGTAACTAAGAATTCTCTGTCAATTGTCATGTACATTGAATTGGAAGTTTAATTTTACTGATTAAATTCCAAGTTTGTTTGTTCAAGAATTGATTTTTAGTTTATTCCTTCTTGTTTCTTCGCATTACAGCCTCCAAAGAAGTCCTTGAATTTGTCAAGGCATAGGATGTTCAGACCACAATTGCTTGATTTGTTGTTGTTTGTAAAAGTTTGGCTTCTCTGTCGAATCACTCCTGTCGATTTGGCCCAGACCAGATTTTTTGCTAACATATTTTGGCACGCCCAGTGGGACCTGTCTAATTTGGAGTGATGGCTAGGAAGAAACAGAATGAAGTTTTGGAAGATCCTGAGAAAAGGATCGAAGATGAAGAAGAGTTGGGCAATGGAATTGAAAGAGTACAAGACAACTTAACTGATGGCCATTCAATGGCTAGGCAAGAAATAGGCCAAGGAAATGGCCAAAATGTGGCCAAAACTGGGCAATCCAGTTGTCCACCAGTTGATCTAAGAAGGGCTATTTTGCTGCATATCCAGAAAGCAATTGGTTCAATGTCAGCATATGAGAACCAAGTGATGATTGATGACTTAATGGCTTTGTTTGAGAAAGCCAACATCAAGCCCAGTCAATCAAGAAAGATTGAAGAGGAAACACAAGGGAAAAAAGCACAACCTAAGCTCCAAATGGCTCCTCAACAGCATGAAAAAGTAAGTGAACCTGTATCATTTTATAGACCTCCCACATTCCAAGAGAGATATGAGGAGGGAATAAACATAAATCCAATGTTTGAGAGGGAACAACCCACATATCATACAAACCTAGTGCTTAATTACAATGTAAATAATATGGGAATGAGACTTGGGGGGCAACTAAGGCCACCAATGTATGATAATCTTGCATTTGAAGGGCCTAGTTATCTGGCTATGGAAGAACAGAGAAATAGGCCACTTAATCAAGTAAGGCCTTAAGATACAAGGGATTTTACCATGCCTCAACCATATTTTGAACCCTACATGATGCATCCAAGGCCTAGAGGGCCTGGTCCTCCTAATCCTTACTTCCAACCGGAGGTTGAAGGAGGAGGACAGCAACAACAATATTTAGAACCTCAAGTCAACAGACAACAAATAATGAACATCATACAGGAAATGTATGGTCCAGGCTTGAGAAGGCCAAATAGACCAATGTTTAGGAGTCCTTACCCTCTATGGATGGAAACAATTCCCATTCCAAGGAATTACAGAATTCCCGAGTTTACTTTGTTCACAGGGGAGGAAAGACAATCAACCATAGAACATGTGGGCATATTTATACTCTAGTGTGGAGAACCTGGTTATGATGATAATTTAAAGTTAAAGCTCTTTCCTCATTCTTTATTGCAAGTGGTATTTACTTGGTTTATTAACTTACCAGAGAACTCTGTTCACACTTGGCAAGACATGGAAAATTAGTTTCATGCTTAGTTCTTTTAGAACTGAACCTGAAGTGACAATTGTGGACTTGTCAAAATTTAAACAAAGACAAGGAGAAAGTGCATAACGGTACATCAACAGGTTTAAGAAAGCAAAAAACCGTTGTCATGTATGCATGCCTGAAATAGAAGTAATAAGATTAGCCCAAAATAGTTTAGATTTTGAGCTTAGAAAATAATTTGAAGGCATGATGTTTAGGGATTTATTTGAGTTGTCTTCAAGAGCAACTAGTTATGAGGCCAGTCTCAGAGAAGAACAACATAGAAATGCAGCCTCATTAGGCATTTATTATCAAGAAGTCGAATTTGACATGGAAGTTGACATAGATCTTGCCCAAGTAATAGATAAAAAAACCTGTGGTTTGTGAGACATTAAGAAAGACAGACCAACCTATAAGCATGCCAGCAACACAACCAACTAAAAAGAATGTGGCTATATCACATAGACAATATTCTTTTGATTTGTCTGAAGCAGATGCATTATTTGATGAGTTATTAACAAATAAGTTTTTAATTTTAACTCCCGGCCACAACATTCCTAAAGAAAGGGACAGAGTTGGCAAGGAATATTGCAAATGGCATAATTCTTTCAGACATTCTACTAATAATTGTGTTACATTTCGCAATTGTGTGCAGGATTTAATTCAGAAAGGGATGTTGAAATATGCCGAAAAAGATAAAGGGGTAATGGCAGTTGACAGTGATCAATTTCCTAGTATGGTGGAAATCAATATGGTGGCCGCTGATCAGAAGAAAAAAGGAAAAAATCCTAGAGTTCTGTTGGTGGAGTTAGAAAAACTTCACAAGGAAAGGCTAGAGAAAATGGCAAAAGAAGCAAAAGGAAAAAGAGTTCAAAAAGAACCAAGTGAGAGTTTCATCTGTTTCAGATGTGGTTATGAGAAAGAAAAAACTAAGGCCATTGTGATTAACGGGATTCAACAAATTGGAAAAGATGTTGGCCTGAGGTTTAATACTATGGGAAATGGAGATTTACAAATTTTTGATAACGATTGTTTGTTTTATGATGGAACAGATCCTGGAATTTTTGGACATGCAAAGAACTATGGTAAGGATGCTGCTTTATTCTTATTCCAGGGAGCACTTGTTCATCCATGCTTGGTTGGAGCTAATAATGTGAGGGCTATGCTTAATCAACATAAGGGTTCTAAGCCTTACAGAAACCCAAAGGTTCTGACTAGGCCATACAATGGCCATCAGCAGCAATTTGGTGCATCACATAGTGGCCATCAACAATTTGGAAGGCCATATGGAGGGCATCAACAATTTGCAAGACCATCTGGAGGATATCAGCAGCAGCATCATGGCCTAAGAGTGAGGCCAGAAATGCAACTAGTTCAGCCAAGAATGGTGAAACCTCCAATACCATCCCATTTAGGATGGCAAGGAGTGTCACATCCAAAGTTTCCCATGAGTGGTTGGAGACCAATGGGACAAACAAGAACTCAGAAAATGAGAGAACAAAGAAGGTTTCATGCTATGATGTCCACTACTGCAGGGGATAAACCATCTGGAAGACAAGACTTAGTGTGGACTAGGGAAGAATTGGTCCCTGCTGCTAAAAGAAAATAAGTGAAAGGTTCAAATTCTAAGACCCATCCAGTGCAACCAGTTCAGATTTTGAAAAGGAAAATGGAACTAGAAGAGACTGAAGATAGACCTGTGGGTAAGCTTTCAAAGAAGGCTTTGTTAAAGCAAAAGCTGAAACAATTAGAAAAAGATCTGATGTCTGATGAAAAAGATAACAAGAACAAAAAAAAAAATGTGGTAATGACAGATGATCAAGATCAGGAGATGGTCATTGATAACAAGAATGTTAATGAAAGGGTTGAAGAAGATGAAGTGAAATCAGGCAGTTCTAGTGGTGACTTTGGAGAAAAGTTGGCTGCCATTCATTTTGGTTCTTTGCCCCCTTCCAAGGAGTGCAATATGATTATGGCCACCCCACAGAGGTTTCAGGACAAACCAAACCAGCCAGATAACTTGGCAGGTGATGTTGAAGATTTGACAGAACCAGCCGTTCAGATAGCAATAGTTGAGACACAGGCCAAGCTATTGAGATCAATTGAGGTCATTAAGTTTGTCGACGGAGAGAAAGTTGTACTTCAAAAACCAGAAGATAAGCTTATTAAGCATCTGAGGCCTCTGTATGTTAAAGGTTTTTTGGATGGGGTACCAGTGGAAAAGGTGTTGGTAGACAATGGAGCTATTGTCAACATTCTCCCATCTAGGACACTGAAGGCTATTGATAAGTCTGTCAATGACTTACTTCCTACTGAGGTAAATATAAGTAATTTTTCTGGTGGATCATTTGAGGCTAGAGGAGTAGTAGCTTTACAGCTTCAAGTTGGTTCCAGATTAATGGGAACAACTTTCTTTGTAATAGACTCCACTTCTAATTACAATGTGCTCCTAGGTAGGGATTGGATTCACCTTAATGGGTGTGTACCTTCATCTCTACACCAAGCATTAATTTTTCTAACTGGTGGTTGTCAGAATAAAAAAGGAATGAAAATCTTCTGGGCTGATGCAAATCCTTTTGTTGCTGATGTCAACAACATAGAGGCTGTGTTGTATGATGAGGATTTGGGCCCAATTGTGATTGATAAAGAAGAAGTCAAATCGCAAGGGAAATGCTTAACAATTGAAGGGTTCAAAGCCTTCATTGAGGAAGGTTTTAAGCAGATAGGCCAGGAATTGGCCAAACCAAGCCTGATGCAAAAGCAGAAGAGGCCTGTGATAGAGGAAATTGCTGAAGATGAGGAGTGATGCAAGTGCAAGTAACAGAAGAAGACAAGCTGGATGAGACAGCTGATGTAATTAGATCTACTTTTCTAGGCTTTTTTATTTCTTTTTAGACAGTAAGTTTAGCCCTAAGTGTTTGCCTAATTGTTCTTGGGTAGAATGTGTAATCGACAGTAGCCCTCTGAGTTATAAAGAGGTGCAACTGGAACATCTGAAGGCAACTCCTGCCAAACTTGATGATCTCAAGGCAGATATGCAGGACCCTTTAGAGGAATATAACTTAGGAAGTAAGGCCTGTAAGAGGCCCATTTATGTAAATGCTAATCTATCTAATGAATGTAAGAGCAAACTAGTTAGTTTGCTTTCAGAGTATGTGGATTGCTTTGCATGGACGTATGAAGAAATGCCTGGATTAGATAGAACATTGGTGGAGCATAGACTCCCAATTAAAGGAAATTTTATTCCTCATAAACAACCCCCAAGAAGGATGACTAATGAAGTCACCTTATTGGTCAAGGAAGAGATCGAAAGGTTGCTCAATGCAAGTTTTATTAGAACAACTAGGTATGTTGAATGGCTGTCTAATTTTGTCCCTGTATGGTAAGTTAAGAGTGTGTATAGATTTTAGAAATTTGAATCTAGCAACTCCTAAAGATGAATATCCTATGCCAGTGGCTAATCTGTTAGTTGATTCAGCAGCCAAGAGCAAGGTTTTGTCCTTTATGGATGGACATGTTGGGTATAATCAGATCTTTATTAACCCAGAGGATACACATAAGACAGCATTTAGATGTCCTCGTGCCTTGGGGACATTTGAATGGGTAGTCATGCCTTTTGGATTAAAGAATGCAAGAGCAACTTATCAAAGGGCAATGAACTTCATTTTCCATGATTTGATTGGAAAATATTTAGAAGTTTATATAGATGATGTAGCCATCAAATCTGACAATTTTAATGAGCATCTAGAATATTTGCAGCAGACATTTCAAAGAGTAAGGACATACAAACCCAAAATGAACCCTTTAAAGTGTGCATTTGGGGTATCTGCTGGAAATTTCTTAGGCTTTTTAGTACATCACAAAGGAATAGAAGTGGATGCTAATAAAGCCAAAGCCATTTTAGGGGCAAGACCTCCAGCCAACAAGAAAGAGTTGTAAAGTTTTCTTGGAAAAGTAAATTTTTTGAGGAGATTCATAGGTAATTTGGCCAAGAAAACTTTAGCATTCTCTCCTTTAGTAAAAATTAAGTCAGACCATGAGTTTAAATGGGAAGTGTGCCATCAAGAAGCTTTTGACTTGCTCAAAAAAAACTTGACAAACCCTCCAGTGCTTATGCCACCAGTGGCAGGAAAGCCTTTGAAATTGTATATATCAGCTTCTGACCTGTCGATTGGTTGTTTATTGGCTCAAGAAAATGATATGGGTCATGAACAAGCTATTTACTACCTAAGTAGAAGGTTAAATGATACTGAAACTAGATATAATTCTGTTAAGAAATTGTGTTTGGCACTTTATTTTGCAGCCATTAAATTGAGGCATTATTTGCTGCCAACAGAAGTGTTTGTGATAGCACAAATAGATGTTATTAAATATATGTTGTCTAAACCAATTTTAAGGAGGAGACAGGGTAAATGGATATTAGCATTAATTGAGTATTGTCTCAAGTATGTGCCACAAAAAGCAGTCAAGGGGCAAGCTTTGGTTGATTTCTTGATGGAACACCTTGGCACTTCTGTCGATTTAGACCTATATGAGGTCAATTTGGTGGAAAGTGAACCATGGAAATTGATGTTTGATGGTTCAAAAACAGATGGAGTTGGAGCAGGTATTGTGTTGATTGCACCAAATAAGCAAATGTATCAGTTTGCATATCAGTTGGAAGCACAACATGTACAGTCTTGTAATCAAGCTGAATATGAAGCCTTGATAATTGGCTTAGAATTGGCCATAGAATTCAGGATTAGAAGCCTCCAAGTTTTTGGAGATTCCCAGTTAGTCATTAAACAAGTTTTGGGAGAGTTCAAATGTGTCAGTGGTGCTCTGGAAGAGTATTTAACTGAGGTCAAATGGTTAACTAGTTTCTTTGACCATATCACATTCACACATAGGTTTAGATTGGAGAATAAAGAGGCTAATGAGATGGCTCAAGCAGCTTCTGGACTAAACATACCTAAAAGAGCTCAGGAAAGGGTGATTCGAATTTAGAAAAGAAACTTTTCTGCACTTAAAAATAGGTGTAGGAATTTCCTACCTATTATCACTTTGGATGTGACAGAAGAAGATTGGAGATTCCCTTTAATAAAGTACCTATCGAATCCCAATGAAAAAAACAGTAGGCAGGTGAGGTTTCAAGCCTTAAACTATGTTGTCATGGGAGATGATTTGTTTAGAAAGGCTCATGATGGTTTGACTCTGCTTTGTATTGATAAATTAGACCAAATGAAAGCTATGGCTAAAGCACATGAAGGAATTTATGGGGCCCATCAAGCTGGTGATAAAATGAGATGGCTGATTAACAAGTATGGATATTTTTGGCCATCCATTAGAAAAGATTGCATAATGTATGCAAAAGGATGTCAAAGTTGCCAGAAGCATGGCAATATTCAAAGGGTACTAGCTATCAGCTTGCATTCAGTGGTTAAACCTTGGCCTTTTAGAGGATGGGCAATGGATTTAATTGGGCAAATTTTTCCATCATCTTCTAAAGCACATTCTTACTTATTGGTAGTCACTGACTATTTTACTAAATGGGTAGAGGCAATACCTTTAAAAGTGGTGACACAGGTCCAAGTTATTGAATTCTTGAAAAAGAATTTGATACATAGGTTTGGTTTACAATCTATTAATGTCGATCAAGGTACAGTGTTCAATAGGGATGAGATTAAAGAGTTTGTCAAAGAATACGACATTCATATATTAAACTCTTCACCATATTATGCCCAGGCAAATAGACAAGCTGAGGCAACAAACAAGATTGTCAAAAATACTTTAGAGAAAATGATTGAAGACAATCCTAGAGATTGGCATAATCTCTTGTCAGAAGTACTTTGGGCTTATAGAAATTCCAAAAGGAATAGTACAGGTACAACTCCATATGAGTTGGTTTATGGGCATGATGCTGTATTACCTTTGGAAGTGACAGTGAGATCCAATTGACTGGCCAAGCATTTGGATATTCCTATGGATAAATATTCAGAGGCACTATCGATTGAGTTGCAAGATTTAGAAGGAAAAAGAATTGTGGCTTTTAATCATTTGGTGGCTCAGAAAAAGAAAGTTGAGAGAAGTTATAACAAGAAAGTTGTAACGCCCTCAAAATAACAACATTAAACCCATCAATATAAGCATGCATTGATATACAAAAGACTGACATTCATCTATTCATTGTAGTTTCATTACAAAAGGTATTGCATGTTAACAACAAAAGCAAATGCCCTAAGGGCTTACAGCTTTCCAAGTTAAGACTTGGTTACAAAAAGAGAGTGCTAACTCATTTACACATTAAGCCCTTGGCTTGAATTTACATGTAATACATCAAAAGAACTAAATAACAAAAGTCTGCCCGCCTCTAGCCTCCCAAGCTATGTCCTTGGAGGTGGCATGCTACCTGTACCTGAAAATGATATTCCCATAAAGGGTGAGCCACAGCCCAGTAAAAATACACTAAACCAACCATGAACAATGACTAAAAGATTAGCAATTGATAGATGGCCAACACTGATACACTTTCATTTTTCATTTCCTTACAAATTCCCAATTCATAACCATGGCTCAGAACCTGGCCAAACTACTTATATGAGACTGTAACTCATATTAAACATTTTCTCATTTCAAGAAAATATAAGCATACTAGCTGTATCAATACTTCCGTAGACATGCATAAGAGTAATATCACACTTACAAAGACAAGCATATGAGCTGTGTCAACACATCACTAGATATGCATATGAGCCGTATCTATGGAGTCCATCCCCTATCTCCTCCCAAACAACATCCGGTTTAGAGGTCCATCCCCTATCATCCCCTAAACCGTGGAGTACATCCCCTATCTCCTCCAACACAACACACAATGCATATAAACAATTATTATACACATCAATCAATACATACATTTAATGTATTCCTTCAACTGTCACACTCAATGACACATTTCAATGATCAGTTTTAGTTTGCCTAATCATCATGCATTGTCTACAACAATCAAGACTATCCTCCACCGATAGCCCAAAGCAGTTATTTCTATACAGAATATAAATGCAACAAATGGATATATATAATCAACATTTCAATTCGGTGAGTGATAAGTAATTCAACTACACCCTTTAACCCCATATACTCCCAATCTCAACATTTCCACTTCATTTCCTCATTTCTCACAATTAATTATACCAATTAATTAATCAATGTAATTAGGGCATTTTCCATAATTAACATTTCAACCCTTAAGATTCCATTTTTATCAATATTCCAACATTTATTACATTTCTCTATACCAAACATGCATCTAGGTTTCTTATAAACAAAACCCCAACTCTTGTAAAATTACACAAAAGCCCCAAACTTTCGCCAAATTACCAAACCAACCCCAACATCTCAAAATACTAAAATTTAAAGACAAAATCCATAGAGAGGAGTAGGGTATCCCTACCTCAAAAGATGAGCTCCAACGGAGATGAAGACCAAAATTAAAATGCTCCAAATCCCGAAATTTTCAGATTAAAGGATAGCCCTCGACGATCAACAACTTTTTTGTAAAGGCCAAAGGTGAGCAAACCACTCCTACTAGATCAATACCTAGAGAGAAGGTAGAGTTCTAGAGTGAGAAGCTCAACAATGGTGTTTTTGGAAAAGTAGGAGAGAGAAGAGAAAGTGAAAAAGTGATTAAAATGCCCAGCCATTCTCAGTTATACGATAGGTCCGCTCGAGCGGAGAACACACCGCTCGAGCGTAAAGACACAGAAAACATGGTCCGCTCGAGCTCAATAAGTCCCGCTCAAGCGCTCAGACACAAAAATAAAGTTCGCCCGCTCGAGCGTGAAATCCAGTCCACTCGAGCGTGAATCTCCCCCTCCCAGAACTTTTACCAGAAATGTACTGTCCGCTCGAGCGCTAACAATCCCGCTCGAGCGCTACCCGCTCGAGCGCAGAAATCACACCTGCAGAAGTTTTGCAGGGGCACGAGATACTGGAAGTATGCAATCTCCGCTCGAGCGCTCAAAGGCCCGCTCGAGCGGAAAGACCAAAAATACAAAAAAAGAGAATTTAAACCAAGACTCAATCCACCCACTCGAGACAAGTCCAACACATCCTAAAATTCAAACAAATGACATTAAAGGATGACAACAATGTAGACACAACTACCAACTCTACGGAACCGAGTCCGGAATACAACTGTACAGTAAAGGGAATACCGGGATCGCTATAACCTCCCCCCCTTAAAGAATTTCATCCTCGAAATTAAGAACAAGTTTTTGAAAAGCAAGTTTTTCTCCATTTTAAACAATGTTATATCACAACATTCAACAACTCGACCCATCACCGGTCATCCCATCTCTTATCAAAAGGCATTTCACAATACATATGTTTCAACATGTATTTTCTTTCCATTTCAACCATTTCCAACACACACGGTTCACAATTCATATCATAAGCAATAATCATGATACATTTCCATTTCTATAATATAGCCAATATATGCAATATTACAATCAACTCCCATTTCAAGGCAAGTTCCACACTATTTCCGTAAATCAAAACATCCACAATGTTTTACAACTTAAGACATATTTAATGATCTTAAAGTTCAACAATACAACAATATATGTAATATATGTTCAAACATCCATAAATAGGTCCGGATATTTCTCTCGGACCTCCAACTCACATTCCCAAGTGGCCTCCTCCACTCTGTGATGCTTCCACAAAACCTTAACCAAAGGAATGGTCTTGCCACGCAGGACTTGATCCCGCCTATCCAAGACCCGAATTGGTCTCTCCTCATACGAGGCATCCTCATCTACCTCTAAATCGGTCCAATCCAACACATGTGATGGATCCGGCTCATACTTCCGAAGCATACTCACATGAAACACGTCATGAACTCCGGACAACTGCGGCGGCAAAGCTAAACGATAAGCGACTTCGCCAATCCTCTCAAGGATCTCGAAAGGGCCAATAAACCGAGGGGATAACTTCCCACTCTTCCCAAACCTCATCAATCCCCGCCTAGGTGATATCTTCAGAAAGACATGATCACCCATCTCAAAAGCCAACGGTCTCCTCCTACGGTCAGCATAAGACTTCTGACGACTCTGGGCTGTAACAAGCCTCCTACGGATAAGCTCAACTTTCTCCATTGTCTCCCTAACCAACTCCGGACCCAACAAAGGTGCGTCACCCACCTCGGCCCAACAAACAGGAGATCTACACGGTCGGCCATACAAGGCCTCAAACGGTGCCATACCGATACTAGATTGAAAACTGTTGTTGTAGGCAAACTCCACCAATGGTAAGTGTCTCTCCCACGTCCCACTGAAATCAAGGACACAACCCCGAAGCATATCCTCAAGGATCTGAATGGTACGCTCGGACTGCCCATCAGTCTGAGGATGATACGCTGTACTAAAGGTCAACTTAGTGCCCAAGGCACTCTGCAAACTCTGCCACAATCTAGCAGTAAAACGAGGTCTCAGGGATCCCGTGCAACCTCACTATGTCCCGAACATACAAGTCGGCAAGATGATCTACCGAATCTCTCACGCGCATAGGAATGAAGTGCGCCGACTTAGTTAACCGGTCTACAACCACCCAAATAGCATCACTACCCCGCTGAGTCCTCAGAAGACCTACAACGAAGTCCATAGTGACATGCTCCCACTTCCACTCGGCAATAGGCAAGGGTTGCAACAAACCCGCTGGCCTCTGATGCTCGGCCTTCACTTGCTGACAAGTAAGGCACTTAGACACGAAAACTGCCACATCTCTCTTCATACCCCGCCACCAAAACTGGCGACCCAAATCCTGGTACATCTTAGTACCTCCCGGATGCACCGCAAGGCGCGAATGATGAAACTCCCGGAGTACCTCCTCTCGGCAAGACTCCGGCACAAACAAACGGTCTCGGTATCTCACACTCTGGTCGGGATACTCTGCCAAACCCTTCTCAACCTTCCCACTGGAGATCTTCTCTCGGAGGGTTTCTACCTCAAGGTCACCTCTCTGTGCCTCTAATACTCATGTCACAAGTGTAGGCTGTGCAACAACAGAAAACAAGGCCGCAGCCTCAACAGATTCGCCCAGAAGCAAATCAAACTTGCCAAGTGCCCCCAACATCTCCCACTCTCGGATGGCTATACTAGCTACATCACTAACGGATTTCCTGCTAAGGGCATCGGCCACAACATTGGCCTTTCCCGGATGATAATGCAACTCGAAGTCATAATCCTCAATAAACTCCATCCACCTCCTCTGCCTCAAGTTTAAGTCTTTCTGTGAAAACAGATATTTCAGACTCTTATGATCCGAGAACACCTCGAACCTCTCACCATAAAGGTAGTGCCTCCAGATTTTCAAGGCAAAGATCACAGCCGCTAACTCTAGGTCATGTGTAGGGTAATTCTTCTCGTGAATTTTCAACTGACGTGAGCCATAAGCTACCACTTTCCCCTCTTGCATCAACACACAACCCAAACCCTCTCGTGAGGCATCACAATAGACTGCATAACTCAACCCCCTCTCCGGAATAATCAAAATTGGAGCGGTGGTCAATCTAACTTTCAGCTCCTGAAACGACTTTTCACAAGTCTCACTCCATACAAATTTGACTCCCTTCCGAGTCAGTCTAGTCAACGGTGAAGCTAACCTGGAGAAATCTTTCACAAACCGACGGTAATACCCAGCTAATCCCAGAAAACTGCGGATCTCAAACACACTCGTAGGCTGTGGCCCAATCTTGCACTGCCTCAGTCTTGGATGTATCAACAGACACCCCTTCCCCGGAAACCACATGGCCTAAGAACTTGACTTCTCCTAGCCAGAACTCACACTTCCCAAACTTGGCATACAGCCTATGGGCTCTAAGCAACTCAAGCACCACTCTCAAGTGTTCCTCGTGCTCCTCCTCTGAAGGTGAATAGATAAGAATGTCGTCCACGAAGACGACTACAAAACGATCCAAGAATTCCCGGAAGATCCGGTTCATCAAGTCCATAAAGACTACCGGTGCGTTGGTAAGTCCAAATGGCATCACCAGAAACTCATAATGGCCATACCGCGTACGGAATGCCGTCTTCGGAATATCCTCCTCCCTGACCCTCAACTGGTGGTAACCCGATCTCAAGTCTATCTTAGAGAAACAACGGGAACCCTTCAACTGGTCAAACAAATCATCTATACGGGGCATAGGATATTTATTCTTAACCGTAGCCCGATTCAATTTCCGATAATCAATACACAATCTCAAGGCACCATCTTTCTTTTTAGCAAAGAGGGCCGGTGCTCCCCACGGTGATACACTAGGGCGAACAAAGCCCTTATCTAACAACTCCTGGAGCTGAACTTTCAACTCAACCAACTCTGCTGGAGCAAAACGGTAAGGTGCCATAGAAATCGGCGCCGTGCCGGGCACTAAATCAATAGAGAACTCAATCTCCCGGTGAGGTGGCAAACTAACGAGGTCCTCGGGAAAGACGTCCGAGTACTCACAAACTACCCTCGGCAACACAATCGGGGTCTCATCACACTCACCACTCTCAAAGTTGGCAAGTAGACCACTAAGCTCACTCCGCCCTCGCGGATCATACCCCGGTGGCACAACACTACCAACCCGGTCCCCCAAGAAATGGAAACACTCCCCGCTCACGGTACAACAAGTAACCCTCTGGCGGTAGCAATCAATAACTGCCCGGTATGACGATAACCAGTCCATACCCAAAATAACATCAAAGCCCTTCATGGGCATAACTACAAAAGGAAACGAAAGCCTATGATCGGCGACCTCTATATCACAACCTCTACATCCGTGTTTCAAAATCAACTCACCCCCAATAGGTGACACTACACAAATAGGAGATGCTAATAATGCTAACTCCAACTCCAACACAGATGCAAATGCAGCAGATACAAAAGAATGAGACGCACCCGTATCAATCAACACACTAGCAACCGAGTTGCAAAACAGAAAGGTACCTCTCACTACTGATGGAGCCAGTACTAGGTCCTGCGCGGTAACAGCATACACGCGCCCTGTAGGCCCTGATCCACCTGCTCACCTCTAGGAGCATAAGACTGCTGTACTGACTGGGGATGACGAAGCTCCCGGATTGGCCCTCGAGGCCTGCACAGACTGAGCTGGCTGAAAACTCTGCGTCTGCCTAGAACCAGACGCCCCAGAAGTGGCACTCAACTGTGGACAGAACCTCTTCAGGTGCCCAGGCTGTCCACACTGATAACAAGACAAGGGCTGCCCCCTGCCCAAACTCTGACTCTGCGGCCTAGCTGACGAAGAAGCAGCTCTCTGACCCCTGCCCTTCTGTGGGCAAACCGAAGCCTTGTGACCCAGCTGGCCACACTTGTAACAGGTGAACTCCCCCTGATTGCCCCTCCCAGAGCCTGCACTCGGTACTGGGAAAGTCGACCTAGCCAAACCACCCTGAGACGGCTGAAGGTTATAACCCCTCTGTCTCCTGCCATCACCCTGGCCCTCTTGGCCCCTCTTGGAGCCTCTATGCTTCTCCTCCTCTTCCTCCTGCATCATCAGCTCCATATGAGCTGCAACATCCACCAAATGCCTATACTCCCGGATATAAGATCCACCAACCCTCAACTTGAGGCCACGCCTCAACTTCCGCTCAAACTCGTAGCAACGGCGCTCCTCGGTCGCTACAAGTTCAGGCGCAAACCTGGACAAGCTAGTAAATGTAGCCTCAAACTCGGCCACAGACAAACCCTCCTGTTTGAGCTGGCTAAACTGATCCCTCAGCTTCTCCCTAGCAACTGCAGATAAGAACCTCTCCTGGAAAACATTTACAAATGCCTCCCAAGTACCACCCACACGGACTTTCTCGTACTTCCACCATTGACCCGCATCTCCCTTCAGCTGGAAGGATGCCAAGGTCACTTTCAGTGCTCTGTCCTCGATGCCAAGCATCTCGAACGTCTTACTCATTTGCTCCAACCACTCATCTGCCTTAAGCGGTTCCTTAGGATCCCCAACAAACTCCTCCGAGTTAGACCGGAAGAACTCCCTCTTCAAGAAAGAAGGCCCTGCCTCAACTGCCTGATTTCCAGCCTTGAGAATACCCAAAGCTCCTGCTATCTCTCGGGCCAAAGCACTCATAGCCTGCTGACCCGCTGGCTCGGCCGCATTGGCCTGACCAACTCCCTCCTGCACTGCCGGAATCTCATCCGGTATAGGCACTTCCTGCCTCCTAGGCCTACCACGCCTACCACCTCTTCCTCGTCCTGACATCCTAATAAAGGAAACGAAGAACATTAGCACATTCATAAATGTGCCGAAACTAAACACTCACGTCCTAATGCATGGATAACTGTAATTCACTCCACGTAAGCACATAAACACATAAGCACTTACGAATTTCATTTCCGGATAATGATAGTCCCGAGGCGTTACTAGAGTTCCGGTTAGAAACAGCATTGATCAAGTGCTTTTCCAACAAGACTCCCAGAAACCCAAAGATCCAATCAACATCCTAGAAATTAAATCCCATACCCAAATAATCACATAAGCATGTTATCAATTTAAACACATAGCATATGACTCTACATCTAAGTCTCTATCAAGCGAGACAAACCCATTGTGATCCTAATCACTTCCCACGTACCCAAAGTATTCGAAACCGGTACGCTCTGATACCAAGTTGTAACGCCCTCAAAATAACAACATTAAACCCATCAATATAAGCATGCATTGATATACAAAAGACTGACATTCATCTATTCATCGTAGTTTCATTACAAAAGGTATTGCATGTTAACAATAAAAGCAAATGCCCTAAGGGCTTACAGCTTTCCAAGTTAACACTTGGTTACAAAAAGAGAGTGCTAACTCATTTACACATTAAGCCCTTGGCTTGAATTTACATGTAATACATCAAAAGAACTAAATAACAAAAGTCTGCCCGTCTCTAGCCTCCCAAGCTATGTCCTTGGAGGTGGCATGCTACCTGTACCTGAAAATGATATTCCCATAAAGGGTGAGCCACAGCCCAGTAAAAATACACTAAACCAACCATGAACAATGACTAAAAGATTAGCAATTGATAGATGGCCAACACTGATACACTTTCATTTTTCATTTCCTTACAAATTCCCAATTCATAACCATGGCTCAGAACCTGGCCAAACTACTTATATGAGACTGTAACTCATATTAAACATTTTCTCATTTCAAGAAAAGATAAGCATACTAGCTGTATCAATACTTCCGTAGACATGCATAAGAACAATATCACACTTCCAAAGACAAGCATATGAGCTGTGTCAACACATCACTAGATATGCATATGAGCTGTATCTATGGAGTCCATCCCCTATCTCCTCCCAAACAACATCCGGTTTAGAGGTCCATCCCCTATCATCCCCTAAACCGTAGAGTACATCCCCTATCTCCTCCAACACAACACACAATGCATATAAACAATTATTATACACATCAATCAATACATACATTTAATGTATTCCTTCAACTGTCACACTCAATGACACATTTCAATGATCAGTTTTAGTTTTCCTAATCATCATGCATTGTCTACAACAATCAAGACTATCCTCCACCGATAGCCCAAAGCAGTTATTTCTATACAGAATATAAATGCAACAAATGGATATATATAATCAACATTTCAATTCGGTGAGTGATAAGTAATTCAACTACACCCTTTAACCCCATACACTCCCAATCTCAACATTTCCACTTCATTTCCTCATTTCTCACAATTAATTATACCAATTAATTAATCAATGTAATTAGGGCATTTTCCATAATTAACATTTCAACCCTTAAGATTCAATTTTTATCAATATTCCAACATTTATTCCATTTCTCTATACCAAACATGCATCTAGGTTTATTATAAACAAAACCCCAACTCTTGTAAAATTACACAAAAGCCCCAAACTTTCGCCAAATTACCAAACCAACCCCAACATCTCAAAATACTAAAATTTAAAGACAAAATCCATAGAGAGGAGTAGGGTATCCCTACCTCAAAAGATGAGCTCCAACGGAGATGAAGACCAAAATTAAAATGCTCCAAATCCCGAAATTTTCAGATTAAAGGATAGCCTTCGACGACCAACAACTTTTTTGTAAAGGCCAAAGGTGAGCAAACCACTCCTACTAGATCAATACCTAGAGAGAAGGTAGAGTTCTAGAGTGAGAAGCTCAACAATGGTGTTTTTGAAAAAGTAGGAGAGAGAAGAGAAAGTGAAAAAGTGATTTAAAATGCCCAGCCATTCTCAGTTATACGACAGGTCCGCTCGAGCGGAGAACACACCGCTCGAGCGTAAAGACACAGAAAACATGGTCCGCTCGAGCTCAATAAGTCCCGCTCGATCGCTCAGACACAAAAATAAAGTTCGCCCCGCTCGAGCGTGAAATCCAGTCCGCTCGAGCGTGAATCTCCCTCTCCCAGAACTTTTACCAGAAATGTACTGTCCGCTCGAGCGCTAACAATCCCGCTCGAGCGCTACCCGCTCGAGCGCAGAAAACCCGCTCGAGCGCAGAAATCACACATGCAGAAGTTTTGCAGGGGCACGAGATACTGGAAGTATGCAATCTCCGCTCGAGCGCTCAAAGGCCCGCTCGAGCAGAAAGACCAAAAATACAAAAAAAGAGAATTTAAACCAAGACTCAATCCACCCACTCGAGACAAGTCCAACACATCCTAAAATTCAAACAAATGACATTAAAGGATGACAACAATGTAGACACAACTACCAACTCTACGGAATCGAGTCCGGAATACAACTGTACAGTAAAGGGAATACCGGGATCGCTATAAAAGTTAAGAGTAAATTATTTTCTGAAGGAGAATTAGTATGGAAGACCATTTTACCAGTTGGATTTAAAAGCCTAGAATATGGTAAATGGTCTCCAAATTGGGAAGGACCATTTAAAATACATAAGGTTCTTAGAGGAGGAGCCTATCATCTTGCTTCTTTAGAAGGTGAGCCACACAGAAGGATAATTAATAGCAAGTATTTAAAGATGTATTATCCAACCATGTGGGAATGCATGAGTTCATACACATGAAAACAAAGATATGCGACAGAAAGAGTAAAGCCAAAACAAATGTAATAAGTATTTTCATTAAACTTGTATCAAAAGTACAGAAGGACAAATAATGAAATTTTTTTACATTTGGCCTAATCCCTTTGGAAATACATTGAGAGTCTGCTCCAAGCTTGAAGAGCAGTCTGATGCTTTAGCTTATTTTGCCTAAGTTTGGTTTGGGCTTGCTTGAAAGCTAGTGGACCACTTTTTGCTTGAGCAAGAAGGTTTGGAATTTGTTGAGAAAGGTTGGCTTGCTCTTGTTCAATGGCAGCTTTCTGGGCTCTCACGTGGGCCAGTTGAGTTTCTAGCTGAGCTTATTCTGCTGTAAGAGTGTTAAATTGAGCAATGAGGGATTGTGATCTAGCAGATGCTTCAGTTAGAGCATGCACTACTTTTCTCACTTGCTCAGCTTGATTCTGAACAATTTTTGGCTCAATCTGAAAGTGATTGATAGCCATTAAATGCCGAGGAAGGTTTGAAATGAAGGTTTGAAAGATTTGCACTTAGTTTGGATCAAAAAGTTGAGGCATCAGTGGTGCAATGGCTCCCAAACAGTTAGTCAAAACTGAAGTTTGAGAGAGAGCCAAGGCATCCAGTGGTTGACCAGGTAAATTAAAAAATTGTTCAATAAGTTCTTGCTCTTCATTAGATAGTTGCTTCAATTTTTCTTCAACAATCAAATTAGCAACAGTTTCTTGAACAACAGAAATTTCCAAGAATAAGTCTTGAATAGAAGAAGAGGAAATAATTGCAGGCTGTAGTTATAAAAAAGTAAAGTTAACAAATGAAGAACAATGAATATGGAAAATGATATGAGAGATTATTACCTCTGTGACAATATGAGGTGAGGTAGAAGTACCCAAGATCTCTCTTGAGGGACTTTGAGCTAGTCTAGTCTGCACCCCCATGTCAGCAGTCAATGATGTTTGAAAAGGCATCTCAGTCTTGCATAAGAGAATGAAAGGGGATTGTTTTTAAACCGTATACATCTATATATATAAATAAGAATAAGGTGTATGGGTGAGAAAATGTTACATGTGTTGGAAATGACTGAGTAATGGAAATGATGATAGTTGGTTGAGGAACTCTCATATCACTTGAGGTTGATTCATCATCTAAAACCTTAGTGTCAGCTCTGTCAACTTCATTTAGAAGGTTGTCATCTGGCTCAAAAAACATGCTCATGGACAGGAGAATCTCTGTCGATAGAAGATGTGTGGTTGTCAGAGTTAGTGGATAAGTCAATTGGAGCTTCTCTAATATGGTATGAATTAACTGGATCTTCTTGAGCATGTTCAGGAATTACTGTTCTTCTGGAGAAGAAGCCACATTAGGAAAAGTGATGACTTCATCAGTTCCATGTGGCACCCCTCTAAGAGGGAAGGCCATTAGGTCTTCTAAAGCTGCTTCTTAGGGAATTTCAGACAAAATTTGAGCCAGTTCAGGAGCCAAGTTTCTTAAAATGGCTCTCCTTTGATCAATTTGTTCTTTCTCAAGGGGGTTTGGTTGAGACTGTGGTAATTCAGTTTGGCTTTCAGGAGGATTAACTTATGCCTTAGCCAGTTCTTCATTCTCAAGAAGAGGAGGAGATAGGTTGGTAGAGACACCCCATTTTTGACCGTCCTCAAGACTTGGACGTCACCGTTTGAACACTCGGTGATCATCCATGTTCGTGTTCATTTTGAGTTCTCGGAGGTCTCGGTTGCATGCCTTGCCTTAGGAACTCTCAACTTGACTGTTTTGTGTTTGGTTTTGCACCAAACACTTGTTGTTTTGCTTCTAAGGGCAGGGAATGGCTTGTTGGCCATCCCCACACCTCACCGGCCATGGCTTGAGGCCACCGGCCCTGTTTTGTTGCTACCGGCCATTGGTGGTGGCCGGTCGGCACCTTTTGTGGTCGCTCGACCATTGTTTTGGTCAATTTGTCATTTTTGGCTGGCCGACCACTGTTCATCTGCTTTTGGCAGATTTTTTTATGCCAGCTGTGATAGCTGGCATCCACTTTGCACCCCCTCCATACACGTGTATGGATGGATTTCACTCTTGCTTAGCTTGTTTTGTAAGCTTTGCAAGATTGGAATTCCTATAAAGGGAGGGCTTCTCCTCCCTCCTCAAGGGTTCCAAGAAGTTCCAGAGGGCTCTGAGATTAGGGTTAGGGTTTGTGTATCTATCTATCTCTCTATCTCTCTCCCTTTTGCCTTTATGTGTGCATAAGGTTGTTTTGTCCTTAGTTTTGCACTAAGACACCTAGTGTTACACCATACCTTGGTTGCTGAGGTGCCAAAGAGTTGTTCTTGAAGTTCTTGAGTGGATTTAAGCTTGGAAAGGCTGCTGGAGCACCATTCTTGAAGAGGGTCTTCAAGGGTAAGAACCTTACCCCTTTATTCCCCATTTTTGCACAAGGTTTTGACCTATCTTGCATCTATTTTTAAGCTTAGTGTATAACTAGTAAAAGTTCTGTTTTTACTTGCTTTTGAACTTTGCTTAAGGTTGTTTTGAGGTTTGGGGTTGTTTGCCCCCTCTTAGGCCTTGTTTGGCCTCATTTTTGTGCTATTTTTGGTGAGCTCCGGGACCACCTTGTATTGGCCTCCTCACCACTGAAATCTAGAGGGATTTCAGTGGTGGGGATGGTGTTTTGAGGTCCTAAGAAGGAGAGGGCCATCCCCTTTCCTTGTTGTCTTCAAAACTTGTCATTTTAGCCTCATGTGTGAGCACCTTAATTAAGTCCATGTTGGCCATGTCTTAGTTGGTATTTGTGGTTATTTTGCCATGCTATAGCACTGTTTTAGGTTGGTTTAGACACACCATGCATGCTTTGCATACTTGTCTTGTAATGCCATGAAATTGCCTTAACATGCTTTGTGCTTTGAGCCTTGTTTTTAGCATGACTTTGGCTTAACTTTGTGAAGCTTTTATGCATGTTTTAGTATGCTTGAGGTCTGATTTTGGTTGTTTGGGCCATCCATGACTTGCTTTGTATAGCTACCATGCAATCTCCCTTGTAAGCTTTGAGCATTGGATCCTCTAACATGCTTTACTTGCATCATTTTAGTGGTTTGGCACCATTAGTTATGTCATTTCAATCCTTGTGGCATGCTTGTATGCTTGCATTTGATACTCCTTTAATGCTTTAAAATGTTGATGTCTTATGCTCCATGTTTGGACCTTTGTGTATGCTTCCATGTGTAGGCCATTTAGATGCCATCTAAGTGTGTTTTGGGCTTTGTCTCAACCTACATTGGGACTGTTTTGAGTCCCCTTGATCCTTTGGGACTCACCTTGTATGGTCTTGATTTGATCCCTCAGGTTAGCCTTAGGCCTTAGGCTTGCTTGCATGTTTTGTTTGTTTGGTTTGGCGCCATTCTAACATGATTTCAGAGCTTACAATGTATGCCATTTGTCCATGTTTGTTCCTTTTAAGTGTGCTTAAAAGTTGCTTCTTTGTGCTTAAGTTTTGAACCATGTTTGCATGCATGTTTGTATGTAAATTTGCCTTCATTTCCATAGCGTTTTGGCTACTTATTTAGACATGGCTGAGGCTTGTCCATATTAGTCTAAGTCCATCTTTTGCATGTTGCTCAAATGTTGTTACATTGCTTCATGTTTACATGCTTTGGTTGCATCATGTCTTGCATGCTCACTTGCGTGAATATTGTCACATGCTTGCGTATTTGCATGCGTGTTTGCATTTTCATGTTGCATACTTAGCTCGCATGCTTAGGTTGCATTTGGCATGCATGCATTGCCTCTTGAATGGATTATGATAGAGGTTGGGCCCATAGTGTGTTTATGTGCATTACATTTGACATCAAAATGCACACTTGACTTCTTGGACCATCACGCATTGAAATGCGCGATTAGTGGTCCGAGGGTCAAGTACCATACTCCCTTGAGTCCACAACATGATGGGGAGGTTGGTTGTGCAAACATTTGCTTGAAATGCATTTCCATGTCTTGTCTGCCCTCTGCTGCTGTCAAAACAGGGTTCTGCAGGCATAGATAGCCGACCGACCACATTGAGTGCCAGCCGACCACAAATCTCTGGTTGAGAGCCACATAGATGGTCGATGACCAATTTATCATGGCCGGTGGTGTTTTCTCTTGGCCGGTGGTCTCCCACAACCTTCAGGGAGTATTTCAGAAACAACGTTGGGACTTGTGCAGTCTTCAGAGATGCAGAGCAGTGTAGACAGAGGCAGCTTGTGCATGGCGGTGGATTTCCGAGCGGAGCCGGGCACGCATGCATTGGATCCTTTTCCCGAGGCTGTTTTACCGCTTTATTAGCTTAGTTAATTTGCTTAACTAGTTAAGTGGTCTGTAACTATTTAATTGGCTCGTTAGTTAGTTAAATTTGTATTATTCTTTTGGTCCCTCCGAGAGAGGGCGAATTGTGTAATAAGCGTGCGTGTGTGTGATGCATGTCTTCCAACCCCCACTTCTTTCTCCCTTTTACTTACCTGCTTTTGATGGTTAGTATTAGGACATGTTTTGATTAGCATATTTATGATAGCATGTTTGCACACATTCATTCGTATTGCATGCACCGGGCTCGGCGCATCATACTAATTGCATAGTATTTCAAATCTAACTTGAACACATGTCAAGTTGCATTTCATATGCCATCCACAGATTAGCTGAGCCTATTCTAGCTGCATTTTGCTTGCGATGCATTAGCCATCTTAACATGGACTTAGATCATACATTTGATTACTAACATGTTCCTTGTTTTGGCTTGGAGTACTAGGTGAGTGTTTATGCTTTAGCATCTTGCATGAGTGTGAATGTTAACATGAAAGCATGCTTGCCATGAGGCTAACTGTTTAGTTGATTTACTGCCTAAATGCCTGTGGGTGAAGGTTGGATTGTTTGAGTTGGAACAACTCGTTGAAATCCGTGTTTTAGCCTACTTGCGAGTAGCAAATTTCAAACTGTCTTTCAAACAAGCAGATATGTAATGCTTTGTTCCAAATTAGGCGATCTAGTCTATACTTTTGTGTTGTGCGCATCACATAGTAAGATTAGCTAATTAACCGGAATAAGAATGCATAATGTTTTCAAAAATCGATATCATGGTTAGTAGAGGCCGATCTTTGATCGGGCGAGCGAGGGTGCTCATAGCTGACCTTCCCCAATCGTACCCAAGTTCCCGAGCCGATGCAACTTTGGTGATGACGGACACGTGGCCTTAGGCAACAAGTCAGGGTTTCCTAAATTCCCCCATAAAAAATATTTAGGTGGCGACTCTGTATCTGGCAAAGCAGTCCATGTTTGGCACTTCTTTCAAAAATCTGTTTTCAAAAACGATTTGCCGGATTTGGACTCTTTGATGATTCATCGGTCTTGCATTATACTCTGCGAGATTAGATACAGGACCGTGACATTGAGTCCTAAACTGTAGTGAGCCCAAATGAACAAAACGGGGGATTCCCTCCCGGGACGTTCGGGGATGTCTACAGTTGGTATGAGTTTCAGGTATATCTTCATGAGAAGAAGAAGATGTGGCAAAAGAAACAAGTTTTCTCTTTTTGTATGACTTAAGATATGTCTGAAAGAGAAAGAGGAAAATGTTAAACAAGCAAAATAGAATGTCATTATGTTTAAAATGATAACAAAATTGACAGGTTAAGTAAGATTTATACCATTATGGGACGAGAAGATGAACTACTAGAAGAAGAAGAAGCTGGTGCAGCAAGGGCTTGTAAAGGAACTGGTTGTTCTTGCTTTCTTTTAGGTCTCTTTATAAGTGTTGCACCACTGGAAGAGGAAGAAACTGGTGCAGCTAGAGATGGTGGGGGAACTAGTTCCTCTTGTCTTCTTTTAGATCTCCTCTCACGTGTTGCACCACCTTCCAATGTTGGTTGAGAAATACCACCTTCTGGTTGTGATTGAGATGCAAAGAATTTTTGAAGTTCCTCTTCTCTAGTCTGAACCCTTTGTTCAGTCTCCACACCTAGGTTGTAAGGTGTGAAACCTTCAGCATTGGTGGTGTTTAAGGGATTACCCTTATGCTTTCTTTTCTGGATAGTGGGAGGAGGCATTTCTATAGCCAAAGGAATGGCTTTGACTGAGGACTCAGCTGCATATATATAGAAAATATATATCCTGCTATACACCTAAAAAAGAAATTTTAATAAGAAATATAAAGCAAGAAGAAGATAGCTGTTTACCAATGCTCATGGTCACTCCTTTTTTGTTGTCAGGATGCATATTCTAGAGGCATATTTTAGTTTCTTTATTAAAGATTACTTCACTCATAAGAAGCCACCAGTCTCTAAATCTTGTAGAAAGAAAGGGTGTGACTTTGCAGTTGTAGAAGCTGAATTGATCAAGTAGTTCTTGATTGTGGGCTAGAAGGGCCTCCATATATGTTTGATTTTTGAATTGAATTCTAGCTCCAACTTGCTCATGAATAGTGGGATGAAAATATGGGCTAGGAACAGTTTGATAGAGGCCCATTTGCCTAGCCCATTGATAGGTGTTATAGCTTTCAAAATTACAGTTAGAAATTCTATTAGTTGAAAGGGACCCTCCTACTAAAATGTATCTTGGAGTAAGGATCTGAGCCCAAAAATGCTTTTGTTGTTGTCTCAACTCATCACCCAATATAGAAGGATCATCATGGACATAGGTGAGTCTAGATGAGGTGTAGTAGAGTTGGTGAAAAGGGATGAAAAGCTGAGGATCTCTGTCGATAGGTAGTTCATAAAGAAAAGTGAACACCTTAGTGAAAGAATTAGAGGTGGCTGGTATAAAGGAAAGAAAAAATTCAGCATAGCTTTGGAATGTGGGAAGAAATGGAGTCTGAGTGGTAGGTCTGATTTCAGGAAAATATGCATACAACCAGGCTTGAAAAAGCCAGAAAGGACCACCACCATTATGATCAATTTCTTTATCCACTAAAGAAAAGAGACGTCTGTATAAGGTGCCTAGTAAAAATGGGGCAAAAGCTAATTCTATACCCTCTTGAATGCAAGTGGCTAATGCTAGGTATTCTTTAGTGATTTTCAAACCAGGAACACAAAGAAAATGTTGGGAAAGCCAAATAAAAAGCTGTTCTTTCTTCATCTGCGGGTTCAAGGCCAAATTTTTGGTACTTTTTTTTTTTTTTAAATTTCCCATAACAGAGGTTAGTGTCCAAATTGATAGGTGTTTTTGGGGTTAAAAGGGCACTGATATGTTGACCATAAAGAGGGAGGCCAATCAAATGGACAACATCAAGAATAGTAGGTGACATCATAACACATTTTAAAATGAGGGAATTACATGATGAAGACCAAAAACACGTAGTAGCACCAATGGCCCATTTGTCCATATCCAAAGAGAAAGTTGATAACTTGATGACATCGTAAATACCTAAAGCTCTCCAGAGATCAATGTCATATATCATCATTCGTTGGACCCATCGTTTCCAGTCTGGATTAGGTTTTTGCCATGTGCGTAGAGGATTAGGGCTGGAATCCCAATGTTTCCATGACAGCTCTGCTTTGTTGAAGAGTAATGTTTCAGTGTCTGTAATAGGATAGTACTGGGTAAGTTCATCAAGAATGATTACATTGAAAGTAGGGCCCAGTTCTCATTCTCCAGAGTTGCCATGGCGTGGGATAATGCAACTGTTAAAGATGTTTTGACGCAGTAGCTGCTGAAAATTGATTGGAAAGCGTTGGACAGATGATGGCTCAGTTTGTTTCTTTCCTTTGACCTGATCTCATTCGGGCGCCATTAGAGAGTGTGAGCAGAAGGGGTTTTCGAAGTCAGTGGTTTGAAGAAGCAAATAGCAGAGAAAGATAGAGAATAATGGAATGATGATTTGAATTCTGGCATTCAAATAGCTTGTAGTGGGCCATTTTTTTTTTAAAAAATAGTTTTAAAGTTTGGGCTTTATTTGATAGTTTGATCAGTTGGGTTTACTCGAAGTTCTTGGAAATTATGTTGGATTAATTTTTAGAATTTGGGCCTTATTACAAATTATAGATAAATAGCCCAAATATTTAAAAGTCCAACTTTATTACTTTTAAATAATCATTTAAGGCAAAAAACTCATTTTTGTCTTGAACGAGGGGGGCATTGTTGACACTAAAAATTGTATATTCTCTGTCGATTGTATGTATCAAATGCAGAGAATTGATCCAGCGGATGCTAGGTTTAAAAACTACGAGTTTCCACAAGTTTACAAGTGAAATGCGAGTGAAGATGAAGCCTAGAATACAGAGCAAGTGACAGAAAGGAAATAGTCAAAGAGATAGACGCGACAGTTGCAGTTTTCCTGTCGATTCGTCAAGTAATGAAGTGGAACGTGGCCAAACGTGGCCAAACGTGGCCAAACATGGCCCATGCGTCAAGTCATAAAGTTAGCATGCAAGACATACAGGATACGTGTCATGTTTCCTAGAAGGAGAAAAGCTGCAACAGAGAAACAGTTACTGACAGTTGCAGAGATCATGGGCATTGAAGTGGAAGTAGTTGGCTAGGTGATGGGACACATGGCAACAGAGCAGCAGTGGAGCTTGAAAACCATCAATATAAAAGCTGGGAATTCGAAGTTAGAAAGATCTTCAAAACAAATTTACAACCCTTATAGCATTAGGAGTAACTTAACTTTGTTAGTTCTTACTTAGAAATAGTCTATCTGTATTTCAGTTTCTGTAACTAAGAATTCTCTGTTGATTGCCATGTACATTGAACTGGAAGTTTAATTTTACTGATTAAATTCCAAGTTTGTTTGTTCAACAATTGATTTTCAATTTATTCATTCTTGTTTCTTCGTATTACAGCCTCTAAAGAAATCCTTGAATCTGTCAAGGCATAGGACGTTCAGACCACAATTGCTTGATTTGTTGTTGTTTGTAAATGTTTGGCTTCTCTGTCGAATCAACTTTGTTGATTTGGCCCAGACCAGATTTTTTGCTAACAATATTGTAATTAATAAGTGCCCATTCTAAATTAATTTTTTGGTTCCGCCATTAGCAATGATGATGATCGAGTGGTGGTGCTGAGAAGAAGTTATTGGTTGATCTTGACACACCTTAATAGAGAGAATAAAGTTTATTAATTTGTGTCAAGTAATTAAAAAATATAAAAAATCGTAATAAATTATAATTAGCTAGAAATATAACCCCGCAATACATCAGAAGCAACCAATAATTTTTGGTGCTGATGGAGCCAACGTTGTTTCGCTGTAAGGGGACCAAGGGTTGTGACAGCAATGCTTTTGGGACAGTGGTGGTGACATGAGCGGAGCGATAGTT